>MU226547.1:568451-604024 GCA_018584345.1 Thuja plicata
GTCCTTGCTTGTGACATTTATAACAATTACCAATGAAAGTAGATTGTGATTGAGGAATACCTTTCATTTTGTTTCTGCAAATGTTTGAGGTGTGGCCTGGTTTTCCATAGTGATTGCATGATAGTTTCTTGGTTCTTGGAGTTGTATATACATTCTTTTGATCTGATTGATTAGACGACTCTCTATTGTTGGTGTACCCTATTCCTGTGTAGTTGTTGACTCTTCTTTGATCGTCAAGGAAATCATCCATTATTTTATTGATATCTTCAGCTTTCTTGATCAATTCATTATGCTGATTATGAATTCTGACTTTGTGCTTTAGTTTATCATTCTCTTCCCTTAGCTCACCGATGATCCGTATTCTTTCAATGAGTTCACTATTTAATCTGTTTGCTTCTTGACTCATAAGAATAATCTGGTTGGTAATCTCATGGTGATGATCAATAATTCTTTGAATCTCTGATTCTTTTTCTTGTAGCTTCTCTGTTATTTTCCTCCTATCATCAATAGCCAATGTTCTCTCTGATTCAGCTTTTCTTGAATCATTCATGACATCAATCATTTTGACCATCTGAGTCTCTTGACCGATTTGCAGCATCTTGATTTGCTCTGTCATATGTAGATTGACTTCTTGTAGACTTGTGATCTCTTCTACTGATGTGTCTAAAGCTTTGCTCGTTGATGATTCAGCATAGTTGAAGTAATCTGGGATCTCCTCTTCTTGATAATATTTTTCATTAAGCCTAGTTGCCATGATCTTTCTTTCATCAAGCAACTTTCTCATGCTTACTCTCGCCTCTTTATACTGCTCATAGTAAATCTGAATTTGCAACTACTCATTCTCAATAGTTTCCAGTCTGTACTTTTCCATTGTGTGGATCTTTTCTCTTAAGTCTTTAAAATTTTCAAGAAAGAGACTTAGCTCTGATACCAATTGTTGGAATTATTGGAATGATGTACTGAGAGGGGAGGGGTGAATCAGTACCTCTAAAACTTTTTATGTGGTTGGCCCATTAACCTTTGTGTCACCAGATTTGTATATGCCTATCTATCTGTTCATCATAATATAAGTTCTTTACATGTATAAATATTCATGAAAACAAATAACACATAACACATGATATGATATCATAGAAAACTCTTGTTAGGAAGTAAAAACTGCGGTAGGGATGTCTACCCACAAAACTTCACTATCTGCAGATAAGAAGGGAGCCACTAAAGGCTTACAATTGAGCACTTCTGATGATCTACCCTGTTAGGAGTATTAGAGTGGAGACCTGTTAGGATCTACTTCATTTGAAGCTTTAGCAACACTGTTAGGTGTGCACTCTGTTAAGAGATTTATCAAGGAACGGTTAAGTCCACCTTCTACAAAAGGATTTCTGTTGTGATGCACTTGTTAGAATGCAAATACAATATAAATGTTGATCTGATAGTGAATGCAATCTATAATTGTTGATAACAGATCCTATATAGCTTATAATGTATATGTAATCACCTTGAGTGATTGAGTAATACCTTGTCTCTGCTTGTTGGTAGCCTTCCTGTGTTCTTGATAACTAGTTTGATCTGTTTCTAAACTTTGCATGAATTCTCTTCTTCAACTTAGATGCTCTCCATGGCTAATATCATTTGTCAATTGATTACAAGACACACTTCAATACAAATGATTGAACATCTATTTATACTAGTTTCTAGCTCTATTCTTGATTCACGCTTTTCAAATTAACTCTGATCCAAGGTTTACAACTTGACCTTGATCTTTAGTTAGATATGTTTTAGATCCATTAGGATGCCTTAAAACATTTACAATATGCTTGCTTGACCCTCAAGTAAGTATTTAAAATAAGTAAAAAACTCTATAAATAGAATTACATTGCTTTATCTGACGTGTAAAGTCAGATCCACTTTTTGCGGGTTCTGTAACTGACTATCAGTTCTGATGGTCGGACTGCTCTGTCAGTCTGTCAGTTTTCTTCTCCATCGGTGTTCCTTACTTGAACTATTCTTCGGGTATGCCTTTTCTGCTCTGTCGACGATGTTCTCAAAACTGTATCATCGGTAATGCTTATCGTCAGTTTGACTCTTGTCAATGTTCGTCGGTAAATTCTATACTTAGCATTTTCACGATAGTCTTGTCTTCTCGTCGGGTATGCTTGCTATCCATCAGTTATGCCTATACCAATGACCTTTATCATGTTTTTCCCTTTAATTATACTAATGAAAAAATTTAATGTCATCAGGGTCTAGGTCAAACTAATTTGGCCTTGTCCTAGTCAAGGTCAACTCAAATCGACCTTGTCCTCGAGCATTGAATTCAAGTGGGCTCCAAGCCCAACGTGGAGGTTTTTCTTCGTGGTCTTCATTTTTTGTCGACTCAATAATGTTGAATCCTAAAATGAGTATAAAAAGACATCAAGGCCTCTCATTTTGAAATCCATTATTTTCAATCAAGGACTATCCATTTATGTGCAGCAAAACCATTTTTATTGGTAATTTCAAGAGCAAGTGCAATCAAGATAATTAAGGATTTGGATTCAAGATTTGAAATCAAGCATCCAATTAAAGATCTCCAAGCCTTCATCCTTTTAAGCAAAGGTAATCTTCTCTCATTGATGAAAATTTCTCTCCCATGATGGCCAAGTAGAGGAATTATCAAACAAGCAAGAAGATACATTCCTCTTCTCCATTCAAGATTTCAAGCATACACTCATTCAAGATCTAGGATTGGCAAGTGTCGATCCATGCATTTGTGAAGGTATCCTTGATTCTACAACACATTCCAAACATACATTTCAAGAATCTTCCTAGGTTTAACTGATTTGTACATCCATCCATAAGGGTTATTCATGCAAGGTAAATCTGACATTTATCTTGTTTACATTACTTTCCTTATGCAATTTCCATTTAATTTCAACGTTGATTCCTATATTAGGGATTGACCAAGGAAATCCCCTTCCCACAACCTTTTACCCTTTTTCTTGTGTGCAGGAACAGGTTTTCAGAGTTTCAGATCCATATTTTGGGAGTTACATAACCAATGGAGGATCCATCACATATTTCATTATATTCGAAGTCTCTAGGACAAGGTCAAATTTTTTGGAAAAGGTAAAATTTGTTCAAAAATAGTCCTTTGGATCTATAATTTTCACAGTCAGAAGTTATAGGTGTCAAAGTGTTAGATCTATAACCATTTCTGATTCCAACAGTTCTGTGATAGTCAAAAGAAGATATGAAGTTTACTCTTCTTCTCCTAGATTCAAGATGAGTTCATCCCTCCTCTTTTCATCTTGCACTTACTTTTATACATTATACTTGATATCATATCTTGTTAGTTGTCATTTCATTTATCATAGTATCAATTCCTTACATTTGTATATGATTTTTATATATTATATACATTTTGGCATTAAAGGAACCCATCCCCAAATCACACTCCATCCTCAAATCTAGATCTTGAATTAACACCCCTTCATCCTTTTGGGCTATGCTAATCTAATTTAGGTTTTAGGGTGAGCCTTTGGGAGTGTTCCTAATGTATCATATACCCTCCAACCATTTGATTTGGTGAGTGATCTTCCTCCATAGCATTGTTCACCATTTCATATGATATATTTTGGTGAACCTGACTTATGACATTTCCTCTTTTGATTTTGGTGTTAGATTTCCTTTGCATGCTTATAGGTTCACCTATGATACATTTTGGTGAACCCGACTCTTTCATGCATTATACTTTCTAATTTAGTAGTTAGATATTCTTTGTATGATCTCTTTTATATGCATTATAGTTAGATCATATCTTTCCTTGTATGCATTTTTTTAGTCAACATTTACATTACATCATAGTTTCATGCTTAAATTTGATATTTGAATTTTCTTGGATTGGATATTTCTTTCAAATTGTCATGCATTTATCTTTCCTTTCATTCCCTTGTGCATGAGCTTTATCACTTTGAATCCAATCTATAGTATTTTGGTTAGAAGAAGTCGTAAACTTATGGATTCCTTTGATCTTGAACCCTTCTTCTTTCCTAGGAATCTTGATGAGAGCAACATGAATCTTAGTGATCTCAATCCTATCATGGATAATAAATCTTCTCATTCTTATCATAATGAAGAAGAATCATTAAGGGTTCATCCTGCTCAAATCCACAAACTTTCCCATGACTTTGAGAAGTTTGAACAATGGCTATGTCATGAAAACAATAATCTTTAAGCTCTTTTCGTTGTAAAAAGCTTAAGGAAACTTATTCATAATGATGAACATGGTAATAACATCTTACATAGCATTTCTCATCTTATTGAGGTCAATGGAAAACCCATTAGGGATTGTGTTCAAGATTTAGGCTTTACTCCGCCCACTACAAGTGTTGAGATCTCCTTGTCTATCTCTACTTCCATTCCTAGTGTATCCACTTATGCTCCATCTATCATCACAACTTCAATTCAAATTCTCAATGCAACACATGTGAGTCTTCCTAATCCTATTTCTCCTTATATCCCTTCAAGTGTGTCATGTGTTTTATTGCCATCATCCATGCTCACTTATCGAAGTGTTCCTTTTTCATACTCCACCATTCCTTCAATTTCCAACAATGTTCCTGGCATTTCTCATATTTCTCCTCCTACCATTTATCAAGTGTAATTTAAAAATACAAAGTCACAACTTTTTGTGAATTTATCAACTAACTTTAAAAAAAATTCTATAATGAGCATTCCCACCCTTGGGAAACCAGGTTTCTATATAAGAAACTAACTTTCTCTCTCCAAATCTCACTTGTATTTTTTTAATTTAAATTATGTTTTTAAACAAACTCATTTGAAGGAAGTGATTTTATAATAATATAAAGTATTTGAATGAAAATCATCCCTTGGAAATATAAGCTTATTACATGTAAAATATCTCATTGTAGTATTTTTATATTATGAGATTTATGTCAACTTCACAAGGTTTTAATAATAATAGATGAAAAGAAATCAATGTTTTATTTAAATAAATGATTGAAGTAATTATTACTAAATATATTTGTAATTAATGAGCTATGAGGGATAATGCTATTAAAGTAGATGTTTATATTTAAATAAATAATAATGATATCTAGGTTTTTAATTTTGTTGATGGATTTTTAGGATAAATATTATCAATTGATTCTTCAATTTACCTTGCAAATGAAAATGAATGCACACATGTATTTTGATGTCTGTGATAAATTTCTTATGTAATGTTTTATTTTCTTTGTGTTTAGGAATTGATTACCAAGTATGTGATTAATGACTCTACTTGTGGATATAAACCCTACTTGTGGAAATGATCTTCATGGAAATTGATGTTTAGAATCTCCTACTTGAAAGAGGTGGTGTCGATAGACACCATTTTGAAGTTTGTTAAGGAACCAATGTTCTCATTTGGTCAAATCTCTTATTATCAAGTCAATTATTTGATTCAAACAACCAAAGATAAAAAGAAAATGTGTGTGATGCCTAAGATGTTCGCATAAGCTAATGATCTAATGTCAATGGCCTAACAGATGTTTTGCGGTGTTCTTTATATCCTAGATGAATTTTCAATGATCTAATAATAGATATAAATGAATTGGGGTTTACCCTTAAATACAACACCCTAGCAAACAAGATAATAAATTTGATAGTTAAATTAGTAAATAACAAGTAGTTAGAGTGAGTTGTCTTGAGCTCATAGTTCTAATTTGAATTTGCAGGTTTTTTTTAATATGACTTGTGATAAGTAATAGATAAATTAAAGATCAAGACTAATCCATGATGATGTGTGCAAATGGAATCATATTAGGTTTGTGATAATTATTAATTTTACGTTAAAACATGCTTACTTGTGCACTATTATTTCATTAGGAACAACCTAGTCAGTGTGAGTTCAAAATGAAGGTAAAATGTGCATGTTATGTACTTTTTTCCATTACATTTTGCCCCACCTTGACTTACACATAAACTATTATATGCACATGCATGTCAAACTAAAATAAGCAATAAACATGGAATTAAATATTTGGACACTACTAGAAAGGGTAAAATAAGCATATTTATTTAATAGATGATCCTCACAATGAGTGTTATTTGTCTTGGAACTTACAAAAATAGCAAATCTCAATGAGTAGCATTTGTCAAGCATTTAAAATAGATATTGACTACAAATGCCTTAACGTCAATTATTAAAATGTACAGTAAAAAGTATAAGATATTTTTTTTCCTTGAATGGGAAGATGATTTTGCCTAGAATAGAAGAAGTTGTGTGATTTCATTTATAGGGGAAGTGATTATGAGATAGTTATGGCAACTATGCTCCTTAAAGGAATGTTAGTGACATTAATATCCTCCTCCATTTTTTTCTTATAATGGATGCAATGAATTAGAGGAGGGGAGAAAAGGATATTATCATGTTAAACCACATAAGCAGGTAAGAATGTGAAGATATTGGTGTGTGATCAAAAATGTAAATATAGTAAGGTGTGATTATGAAAGCATGCCTAAAATAAGAAGAAAGTTTACCCTAAATATTTCTCTTTACAAGGAAAAATAATAAGGTCCAACATGTAATATCATGGAAGCATAAGTAAACGTAAGATAGATCATGAAAAGCAAGTGTAAAGGGGAGTTTGCGCATGTCTAATATGTTTATGATGAAGACAACAAACAAAGGTGAGTGTAAGATGGATTTTTGTTTTAAAAAAATAGATCATTGTATGCAAGCATGTAAATATAAGGAAGTTATAATGTTATTAGATGTAAACATGATGAGTTTTAAGAGAGAATGTATCTTGTAAGTATACAAGAACATGAAGAGAACAACATTAATTATAACAAAACAAATAGCATTTAAAGAGGATTTCCCCAAGTGGTAAAAAGACAAGCTAAGAACATAAAAATAAGGCATTAGACATAATATGGGAGGTGAACTGATAATTAAAGATGTAATAATGTGAGATTATTAATAAAAATGGCATAATCAAAGGGCCAAGGTGAAAGGATAACATAAGATAATACAAAAAACATAAGGAAGGGGGTTGGTCCATAAAATAGGATGGATCATTCATACACCAATTACCAACTTATTGAATTGTTAAGAGTTTGAATGTGAGAGTGTATCATCTTAAAATGTTATCACCCATTATTGGTGTCTTTAGGACCTATTAGACCTCATTTTAGTGATTTCAAGATCTAAATGTCTTTATGCTTGATTTCCCGCATCTTTCATTTTCTCTCCCCGAAACTTTTCACACTCCCTAAGACCCGGATCTACTTTAAAATTAACAATGTCGGGTCTAGGTCAAACTATTTGGCCTTGTCCTAGTCAAGGTCAACTCAAATCAACCTTGTCCTCGAGCATTGAATTCAAGTGGGCTCCAAGCCCAACATGGAGGTTTTTCTTTGTGGTCTTTATTTGTTGTCAACTCAACAATATTGAATCCAAAAATAAGTATAAAAAGACATAAACGCCTCTCATTTTGAAATCCATTATTTTCAATCAAGGACTATCCATTTATGTGCAACAAAACCATTTTTATTAGTAATTTCAAGAGCAAGTGCAATCAAACTAATTAAGGATTTGGATTCAAGATTTGAAAGCAAGAATCCAATTAAAGATCTCCAAGCCTTCATCCTTTCAAGCAAAGGCAATCTTCTCTCATTGATGGAAATTTCTCTCCCATGATGGCCAAGTAGAGGAATTATCAAACAAGCAAGAAGATACATTCCTCTTCTCCATTCAAGATTTCAAGCATTCACTCGTTCAAGATCTAGGATTGGAAAGTGTAGATTCATGCATTTGTGAAGGCATCCTTGATTCTACAACACATTCCAAATATACATTACAATAATCTTCCTAGATTTAACTGATTTGTACATCCATCCATGAGGGTTATTCATGCAAGGTGAATCTGACATTTATCTTGTTTACATTACTTTCCTTATGCAATTTCCATTTCATTTCAAGGTTGATTCCTATATTGGGGCTTGACCAAGGAAAGCCCCTTCCAAACAACCTTTTCCCCTTTTTCTTGTGTGCAAGAACAGGTTTTTGGAGTTTCAGATCCATATTTTGGGAGTTACAGAACCAGTGGCAGATCCTTCACATATTTCATTAGATTCGAAGTCTTTAGGACAAGGTCAACTTTTTTGGACAAGGTCGATTTTGTTCAAAAATAGTCCTTTGGATCTATAGTTTTCACAGTCAGAAGTTATAGGTGTCAAAGTGTCAGATCCATAACCATTTCTGATTCCAACAGTTCTACGATAGTCAAAAGAAGATTTGAAGTTTACTCTTCTTCTCCTAGATTCAAGATGAGTTCATCCCTCCTCTTTTCATCTTGCACTTACTTTTATACATTATACTTGATATCATATCTTGTTATTTGTCATTTCATTTATCATAGTATCAATTCCTTACATTTTTATATGATTTTTACATATTATATACATTTTTACATTAAAGGAACCCATTCCCAAATCACACTCCATCTTCAAATCTAGATCTTGAATTAACACCCCTTCATCCTTTTGGGCCATGCTAATCTAATTTAGGTTTGAGGGAAAGCCTTTGGGAGTGTTCCTAATGTATCATATACCCTCCAACCATTTGATTTGGTGAGTGATCTTCCTCCATAGCATTGTTCACCATTTCATATGATATATTTTGGTGAACCCAACTTATGACATTTCCTCTTTTGATTTTGGTGTTAGATTTCCTTTACATGCTTATAGGTTCACCTATGATACATTTTGGTGAACCTAACTCTTTCATTCATTATACTTTCTAATTTAGTAGTTAGATATTCTTTGTATGATCTCTTTTATATGCATTATAGTTAGATCATATCTTTCCTGGTATGCATTTTGTTAGTCAACATTTACATTACATCATAGTTTCATGCTTAAATTTGATATTTGAATTTTCTTGGATTGGATATTTCCTTCAAATTATCATACATTTATCTTTCCTTTCATTCCCTTGTGCATGATCTTTATCACTTTGAGTCCAAACTATAGTATTTCAGTTAGAAGAAGTCATAAAGTTATGGATTCCTTTGATCCTGAACCCTCCTTTCCTAGGAATCTTGATGAGACCAACATGCATCTTAGTGATCTCAATCCTATCATGGATAGTAACTCTTCTCATTCTTATCATAATGAAGAAGAATCATTAAGGGTTCATCCTACTCAATTCCACAAACTTTCCCATGTCTTTGAGAAGTTTGAACAATGGCCACGTCATGAAAACAATAATCTTTAAGCTCTTTTCGTTGTAGAAAGCTTAAGGAAACTTATTCATAATGATGAACATGGTAATAAAATCTTGCATAGCATTTTTCATCTTATTGAGGCCAGTGGAAAACCCATTAGGGATTGTGCTTAAGATTTAGGCTTTACTCCACCCACTACAAGTGTTGAGATCTCCTTGTCTATCTCTACTTCCATTCCTAGTGTGTCCACTCATGCTCCATCTATCATTACAACTTCAATTCAAATTCTCAATCCAACACATGTGAGTCTTCCTAATCCTATTTCTCCTTATATCCCTTCAAGTGTGTCATGTGTTTCATTTCCATAATCAATGCTCACTTATCATAGTGTTCCTCTTTCATACTCAACCATTCCTTCAATTTCCAACAATGTTCCTAGCATTTCTTATGTTTCTCCTCCTACCATTCTTTCTACCGATTCTACCATGAATAGCTTGGCTCAAAGCGTATCTTCTTTTAAAAAACAAATAGCTTCCATGACTCAATCAAGGTTCAACATTCCTACTTGTAATATTGTCAATGTTAGACACTGAGTCACCGAGAAAAGTTAGTAATCGAGCAGACATTATGTCACCGAGAAAGATTAGAGCATATTACCGGCTAATATCAGAGTTGACATAACAATTCAAGTTGGATACATTGAATTTGGACGCCGAGCAAAAAACACTTTTACAGTATTCAAGATAAAAGTTAGGTAGAACATTGAGATTGTGGAAACATGATTGTACATGATCGCGAGGCAATTAAACCAATGAAAGTAAAGTATAATAAATTCTTTGGGAATGAAACCAACCTTGCACCACTTCACCTCCACCATTGAAGGAGAAGGATCTAGAATAGTTTGACCGCCTTAAGATCACTCAAAAAGAATAGAACATGCAGATGACCAATGATGGTGAAAATTGCAGAGACAAAAGAAGTTAAAGAGACATAGCTAAAGGAGCTAGAATGCAGAAGTTTTAAGGTGCAAAACTGATATGTTACCAAGTACATAATAAGGTAATGCACTTTCTGAGAATAAAGAGTCTGAACAATATTATGTTTGATGCAAACTCACATAAATTTTTTTAATAGATTTTATAATTATTAGAAGAGTAGAAATCTCATTCAGTGGGTAGGGCCTAACAGGTCTTATTTTGTAAATCATTTAACATGGTACATCTCTTAGATGAGATATTGGAAAAATCCTTTAACAAGGTAGACAACATAAGTCTTTTTGTACTCCTAATAGGGTAAGCTATCAGAAGTAGCTAACATTGTATCTCTAATCGAGCAACCTTTATACTACAGTAGTGAAGGATTGTGGGTGCCATCCCCACCACATTTTTTCCTCTAACAAAGGATTTCTATGTGACCAAAAATCACGGAGTAATGTGTTATAGTTTTCTGATTTACATTTCATGTTTTATAATTTATTTATGCATGATATTCATATTAGTGAGCGGTAAAGAATTATAATTAAAAAAATTTAAGTACTAATTCACCCCTCCCCGCTCAGCACTTACCTTTCCATAGATAATCCAACAATTGGTATCAAAGCTTGGACTCTTGAAATAAGAGTTTAACCACCTGAGGTAAAGATCATGACCATGGAAAGTCACAAGCAATCTAAGAAGATTGAGAGTCTTGAGTTTGAGTTGGAGAATGCACAAGAGGTGATCAAAGATCTAAAAATAAAGTTAGAAAGGTCCTTAAGAGTGAGAAAGAAATTGTGTAGTGAACTAAAATCCACACAAGAGCATGTTGGTACACTTAAGACAACATCTGAAGGTATTCTAAATGATGAAGCTTAATCATCCATTGTAGAACTCATGGAAAAGAACAAGACACTCACCGAGCAACTAAACTTAGAAAAGATAGATCAATAAGTACAAGGAATAAGAATGAGTGAGATAATTGACTCTAAGGTAGCAGTTGAAGATGCATTGAGATTAGCTGAAGAAGATCTAAAAGATAGTTTAATACAAGAATAGCTGAGAAAGATAATGAGATCATGAGGATACCACAAGTACACTATAATATGACCAATCAACTAGTGAGTGCTAATCTAGAGTTGACCAAGAAAGAATTTGAGAATCAAGCACTAAAGTGTGAAGTTGAAAGATTGGACAGTGAACTAAAATCAGAAAAAGAAGCCAATGAAGTACTAAAAAGAAATGAGGAAACACTAAGAACATTGGACAAACAGATTAAAGGTCAGAAATAACTGGAAGATAAAAATGGACTTGGATTCAATAGTGATCACTACTGAGAAAGGAGAATCCTCCAATCAAGATGACAATCAAGACACTTATGTCCCACCAAGGTCAAAGAAGCATAGTTGCTACTACTATGGGAAACCTAGACATACTGCAAATGTGTGTAGAAGCAAAAGGGGTAAATCACCGTGTTCACCTAAGTTTGATGGATATTGTTATAACTGCAATAAGTATGGGCACCAAGCACTTGAACATAGATCGAGAAATGTAAACAACACAAGAAAGTCAAAGTTTTATGGCTAATGCAATACTTGCAACAAGTATGGTCACAAATATAAAGAGTGTAGATCATAAAGGAGAAATGACAAATGGGTACTGAACCGACATAATACACCAAGTAACTGATAGAGTACATCTATACCCTGGGACTACAATACAAGGATATCATATTTAGTCTGTGGAAGATATGGACATATTACTATAAGTTTCATGTTTCTATATGGCAGGAATAATATAATATCTTAGAGAAACCCTAACATGGCATGCTTTCATTGTCACAAGCTAGGTCACCTTGCCAAAGACTGCATGTACCAAGAAAAATATCCTACTGAGGAAGAGAGATCTGAAAAATAAAAAGTGAATGTTGAAGAGATGACGGATCAGATGAATAGGACATGGAGAATAAATACAATGGATGATGGAACATCATTCGGGACAGTTGAAGGCACCACATCCTCTGGATCAAGTGCAACTGACTCTACCTAATCAGTTAAAAGGTATGAGTAGGAACTATAATTTAAATTTCAAATCTTAATCGATTCCTAAATCTATGTGTAAAGATCCATATGAGAATATTTAGATGCATTTGGATGTCTTGTAAAGTTAGTATTTTATGTTCAATCAGTAGAAGGAAATGATATTCTATTTCATTTCGGTAAAAGGAAGTAAAGTTTGGTAATCGGTAAAAGAAAGTCAGTGCTAGCATTAATCACTAGTATCCTAGCCATTGGAAACCATAATAAATGAAAAAGGTATAACTAGACGTATATGTCTATCATTATGTACCTAACGTTTCCATGAGCATTTGAAGTGAATTATAGAGATGAGTCTTTTGAGAGCATACAAATGATTGTAAAGGTAATTATGAACTAATATGAGCACATTTGAGTTTACTCAAGGTATTTTTGTTGTTTCCCTAGCCGTGTTAGCACAACCGAGTTACAAAAGCAAACCATAGTTCAAGAATCTGTGTTAGATAAGAAGATATGGCCCCAAAAGCTCAAAACCCAGTATTTGTTGAGAATCTTGAGCCCGTGAATCCTAATTATAAGCTACCGTCTGTGAAGGAAGCTGAAATAGACATGTTGGGTGCACTTTCATCCATTCCTGATATAGTTCTATTAATCGAGGACATTTTCACTTTTATCCACTACAAAGTTGAGGATATTTGCGAAGTAGAAATTGATTCATCTTTTTAGAAGTTATGTGCAAACGGGAAGCTAAAGAGTGATCATGTTCATCTGGAATCAAAGGGTTTGACTCATGCCTTGCATATTTTGAGGGTATTCAAAATCGAGTGGATAAGGATGGTCCTTATCGGAGTACATGAACAATTTATGTGGCTAGATAAACCTGTGAATATTACAAAGGATGTGTTGCACATTGTGACAGGATACTCGATCGATGACAAGCCAAAAGCTATCAAATAAATTGAGAAGAGAAAGTTGAGTGAATTAAAAAAAGCTAAAAGGGATGGAAGAGGTCTAAAAATTTCTACTACTGAAGACCCTGAGTTGAAATTTGCATGTAACATCTTGTCCTATTGAGTATTTCAATTGTCCCAGGTGGATAGTGTACCTTGTGGAGCTGTTAATTTGGCTTACAAGCTTGTAAATAAAGATATGTAGATTGATATATCTAAGATTTTGTTGAAGCAACTAGAATAAAATATGAATACCATAAGAAAAGCTAAGACAAACACACTAGAGTTCAGTTCACTATTGGTATGCATATATTTTTATTTTTAGAACTTCTTTCCATCTGTTGGAAATGTGACATAGAATATTGATAAGAAAACCATTTATCGAATCAGTGATTATATCTAGAATCTAGGAGAGAATCTTGAGATTGTAATGAATGACTATTTCTCTAAGTTCCAAACTAGAATGCATCATAAATTTAGAATTCCACCTCAATTAGTTGAGAAATATCACGATTCTATTTGTTTTGAGGTAGATAGCGATGCATGCATTGTCAAGGTAGTTGAGCCTAGGAGCATTTGGATACAACCTATGGGTTATGAGATGGAGATAGACATTGCATTTCAACAAATTGAAACTCTCTTAGAAAATCTTGTTGACAAGAGAGCCAAGAGATATGGAATCTATGAAGAAGTCAAGGCTAAGATTAAGCAAGGTATCTTGATACCTAAATATCAAATAAAATATAGCAAGATGATTGCTAATCTATCCAAGAATTTGGGAGTTGATAATGAAGAAGATGAGGAAGGACCCTCTGAAGTGGAAGGCAAGAAACCACAAGTGTTAAAACCTTCATCGAGCCCCAAATCTACTAGACCATCAACAAGGTCTACAACTACACCTAAAGAAAAGAAGAATTATGTTGAACCGAAAGGCATGACATATATAAGAAGCAAGAAAGAAAACACTAAATCGAGGAGAAAGTTGAAGCTAACACCAGACAGTGAGACAAATTTTGAAGATTTAATAAAATTCAAAGTTGTGGAAAACAAATCCCTAGTCCGACAGAGTCTAGATGGAATTCTAGACAGACTGAAGAAGTATGGAACATTCAAAGGAATGAAGAATGAAAAATACAATACTCAGGGTGAAGAGAAGAAGGTAAAAATTGAAGATGCAATTGTTTTCACCTTACACAAATTTAGATACACACCACTTGAAGTTATCAAATTGTTACATATTGAATTATATAACAAGATAGATGCAAGATGGAAATATGCAATGAATGTTGAGAAATAAATAAGAGAAAGATCCCTCGTACTAACTGTTCCAGAACTATCTATAGAGGAAATTGAAGAGACATTGAAGAAATATTCCAAATGATTCCTTGTAAAAGGAAGATCCTTAAGGATTATGATACGGGAATTGGAGTCACTACAGTTAGAAACCGATGCTAAATGGAGAGAAATTTTTAACATCAAAGTAATTTAATCACAAGCCGAACAAGAAAAGGATAACAACATTAATGAAGTTGTAAAAGGTGATCAAGGTAAGAATGATCCTATTAATTTGACAATTGATACTGATGAAGTTTTCATTGAAGATATTATTGAAAAGGATCTAGGAGATGATATATCACAAGATGAAGATGTTATGGCCACCAAGGACACCAATATAGAACCAATGAATATAAATGTTAAGGCTACTAATTATCCAATCCTACAACCTTCATTGGATTAAGTGCATGGTTATCACACAAATCAAGGTGATAGTGTTCTAGTTACTATGGATATAGAGGAGGTGTCTACCAAACCTCAAATGGAAAAAGAAGCAGAGAAGGAAAAGGAACCAAAGAAGGAAAATGAAGCTGAGAAAGAAAAGGACACAAAGAAGGATATAGTAACTAAGAACCCAGCAGCACAGAACACTGAGTCAGTTTCCCCAACCGAGCCTATTACACAACAACAAGAGCCTGATAAAGAAAAAAAAGGGAAGAAAGTGAACATAAGGAATTTGAGAAACAACCAGATGAGTAGAAAGAGGACACATTGCAAGAGGAGAAACAAGAGGAGAAGAAGGAAGAAAAAAAATAAGAGGAGTAGAGAGGTGAAACTATTCCAACTGAGACAACATTTGATGCACTAAAGGAATCATGTTCCCGAAAGAATTCACCAACTAGAAGTATGCTAGAAAAGAAGAAGAAATCAAAGAAGAGGAAGCATGTAGATATGAGACAACTGATCATCTTACCCAAAGTAGACCTATCTATTAGTAACCCTGATGAAATGATCGAGTATGTAGAATTGGTGAAACTTAAGAGAATACAAAATAAATTATTTCAAAAGAGAAAGAAGTCTGGTGTATTGGAAAGTGTTAAGGATGTACTATAGGAGATTATTTTGGATGCCACCATTGATGAAAAATAAAGTCTCATTAGTCAAGTAGGAGGACTATTTCAAAAATTCCAAAATCCAAATCAAGACACTACTGACCACATGATGAAGGTTTGTGCGAGGAAGATGGAACTGAAAATGATTGAAACCATTCTAAACAACATTGTAGTAGATAAGGTATCACTTTATGTGGCCTCTACTGATATTTAGACTATTTTGTCTCATATTATTTCAATATTTCAGAAAATTTGTTCCATTTCCCACTTCACCAAGGATATAAGGAAGAAAGATGAGTATGTTGAGATCGAGCTAAAAGAGAAGCTGAAAAGTGTCACTATCGAGCATGGTTCTCTAAAAGTTTATTACTTGAGGTTGAAACTTCACCAAGGATATAAGGAAGAAAGATGAGTATGTTGAGATCGAGCTAAAAGAGAAGCTGAAAAGTGTCACTATCGAGCATGGTTCTCTAAAAGTTTATTACTTGAGGTTGAAACACTTGATGGGAATGCAAAACGAACATAGACAAGAAGAGAATAAGTGAAGGATGGAACTTCTTGAGCTGCAAGCACGTTTGATTCCCCACATTGAATCAATGCAAAGACATTTGAAGATGACCAAGGATTTGATCAATACCCTTGATGGTAGTTCACTAGACACCCTCATTGGATTGGTAGCTAATGTTGTTGCTTAGATTTTTGTACTTCACACACTTAAATCAACATGGGAGTCATCCCTGGCTAATGTATAGAAGAAGTACCCATACATTTTTTATTAGGTATGTGTATCCTACCAAGCACAGTAA
This sequence comes from Thuja plicata, assembly GCA_018584345.1. Taxonomy (NCBI): domain Eukaryota; kingdom Viridiplantae; phylum Streptophyta; class Pinopsida; order Cupressales; family Cupressaceae; genus Thuja; species Thuja plicata. The sequence continues at coordinate 584,817 of MU226547.1, forward strand.
TTTTGTTTTTGGCATATTTGTCAAAAAAGAGGGATAGATATTACAAGTACACAAGGAGGATAGATATGGATAGAATTACATAAGGGAGATATAAGTATACAAATTTTGAGGAGTATTATCCTAGGAGGATTTTTTGAGTTTGAAGTTTTGGAGTTTTTGCAAAATTTTAATAACTTTGAAGTTTTTGTCAAAATGCCCAACTAATGTCAAAGGGGGAGATTGTTACTCCTACCTGAGTTATTGTGTTGTCATTAATATTTTTAAATTCATGTCATTCAAAGGAGCTAGTCGATAAAAGGTAAAATACACTAAGGAAAACAATTGGTAAAGAAAAGCATCATAAACATCAAGCACCGAGTTGAGCAAAGAACACTAAGTCACCAAGCAGTGATAATTACAGATAGCAATGACAGTTACCGATCAATGTTAGACACTGATTCACCGAGAAAAGTTAGTAACCGAGCAGACGTTATGTCACCGAGAAAGATTAGAGCATATTACTGAGTAATATCAGATCTGTGATAATAATTCAAGTTGGATACATTGAATCTGGACATTGAGCATAAAATGCTTTTACTATTCAAGATAAAAGTTAGATAGAACATTGGGATTGTAGAAACATGATTGTACATGATCACGAGGCAATTCAACCAATGAAAGTCAAGTATAATAAATGCATTGGGAATGAAACCAACCTTGCACTACTTCACCTCCATAATTAAAGGAGAAAGATCTAGAATATGTTAACCACCTTAAGATCACTTAAAAAGAACAAAATATGCAGATGACTGATGATGGTGAAAATTGCAGAGATAGAAGCAGTTATAGAGACAAAAACCCACAATTTGCAGTAGCAATGACATACTCTACTTCTGTAGTTGATTGAGATATGCATCCTTGCTTCTTTCTTATCCAATTAACTAATATTTCTCCAATAAATAATGCTCCACCAGTAGTGCTCATTCTATCATCAATGTTCCCAGCCCAAAACATTAGTATAAACTTTCAGTTTGAACTTTCCTTCTCTTTTATACCAAAGTCCATAATCCTCAGTATTCTTCAAATATCTAAAAATTATTTAAACATCAGTCATATGTGATTCTTTGGGATTAGCAAAAAATCTTGCAACTATTCAAACTGTGTGCTATGTTAGGTCTTGTGTGTACGACATACATCAATTTACCAATCATAGATCTATACAAAGTTTGATTTACCTTAGGTGACTTGTCTTCTTTTATCAGTTTGCATCCTGTCACCATAGGTGTTCTGAATGGTTTTGATTCTTCCATTCTGAATGTATTTATTACTTCCTTGACGTATTTTGCTTGAGTAATGAAGATACCTGCAGTCTGTTGTAAAATTTGCAATCCAAGGAAAAATTTGATCTTACCAAACATTGACATTTCAAATTCTTTCTTCATTTCATCAGCAAATGAAGTGCATAGGTTATCATTACCTCCAAATATAATATCATCAACAAATATTTTAGCAATAAGGGTCTTATCATCGTTTCCTCCTTTTAAATACAAATTTTTGTTATCACTTGTTCTACTAAATCCAATACTTATAAGATAAGAGTGTAATATTTCATACCATGCTCTCGGTGCTTGTTTCAATCCATATAAAGCTTTGTGTAACTTACATACCATGTTTGTCTGATAAGGATCAAAAAATTCTTTAGGTTGTTCAATGTATACCCCGTCTTCCAGTATTCCATTGAAAAATGCAGACTTCACATCCATCTGATATACCTTGAATCCTTTATATGCAGCGTATGCAAGTTTTATTCTTACTCCTTTGAGTCTAGCAATGGGTGCAAAAGTTTCTCCATAGTCAATTCCTTCTTCTTGTGCATATCCTTTGCAAACTAATCTTGCTTTACTTATGGTTATATTTCCATCTTCATTTAGTTTGTTTCTGAATATCCATTTGGTGCCAATGATATTTTTATCACTCGGTCTCAGTACTAATGTCCATGTCTTATTTTTTGTATCTTCTCAATTTCCTCATTCATAGCATTAATACATTCTTCATTTTCTAATGCATCTCTAACATTCTTAGGCTCAAATTCACAAATTAAACAAGTGTTATCTCTTAACTTACTTCTTGTCATCATGCCTACTCTTTTATCTCCAATAATATGATTTTGTTGATGATGTCTCCTCATATATTTAGAAAGTTTAGGTTCAGTTCTTTCTTCTTCATTGTCTTCCCCTGTAAGTTCATTGCATTCTTGTTCAAGATCTTCAATTTTGGCATTTTCCTAATGCTCGGTCTGTGCTACCTATTGCCTGGTGATATTACCCTGTTGCACAGTAACATTAGGCATCTGCATTGGTATAGTATCAGGTTCTTACATGTAGACAAATCTACTATAATCATATGATTCTTTCATGTTGTCCTCATCATTTTGCTCATAAAATTCATCAACTTTCACATTTTCACTCTCAATGATCTTGTTAGATGTCTTGTTCAAACATTTGTAAGATTTAATCTTATTATAGTATCCAAGAAATATTCCTTCATCACTTTTTGAATCAAATTTACCATTTCTATCATCTTTTAGAATATAACACCGACTACCAAATATTGTAAAATAGCTCACATTAGGTGTATAACCATACCATAGCTCATAAGGTGTTTTGTTTGAATCTTTCTTCAGTTTTACTCAGTTCAGTGTGTAAACAGCTATTCTAACTGCTTCTCTCCAGTATGTTTGTGCACTATTCTTTTCAATCATCAATGTTCTAGCACAATCTATAATTGATCTATTTCTTCTTTCAGCCATTCCATTCTGTTATGGCGTCCTTAGTACAGAAACCCATCTTTTGATTCCATACTCATTACAAAATTTAGTGAAATCATCATAAATAAATTCACCTCCTCTATCAGATCTCAAACACTTCAGATCTCTACCAGTTTATTTTTTCACTTTAGCTTTGTACCACTTAAACATCTTAAATGCTTCATATTTTTCTTTTAGAAACATGACAGTCATCATTCTAGAGTAGTCATCAACAAATAAAATAAAGTATTTGTCCCCATAATAGCTTTGTGTTCTCATTGGTCCACGTAGGTCTGTATAAACTAACTCCAAAATATCATTAGATGAAAAATTCTTGCTCTTAAAACTCGATTTTGACATCTTTCCCATTTGACAATTTTTACACATTACATGGTCTGGTTTAGATAAGCTCGGTAAGCCTCTAACTTTTCTTTTCTTTTCTTACTAATCTTAACCATGTTGTCAAAATTTACATGAAAAAGTATTTTATGCCATAAACATATATCTTCATTCTTTTCCAATAAGCAAGTAGTTTCAACAGTGTCAAGGTAGAATAGGTTAACTTTAGATTGTTCATCAGTGTCGATCAAATTTCCAGTTCCATCATAGATTCTAGCTTTTCTATTTTCAAATGTAATTCGGTGACCTGTGTTATTCAACTATGAAACGCTCAATAGATTGTAATTAAGTCCTTTTACCAAGTATGCATTCTCACACTTGATTTGATTGTTCAGCATAATAGTACCTTTTCCTTTCACTTGACAAGGTGCATCATTTCCCATTCTTATAGATTCACCATCATAATGTTCAAGAAATTCAAAATTTCCTTTATCTCTAGTCATGTGATGTGTACAACCACTATTAATAACCCAAATATCATGTTTACCAACTTTAGAAATAGGTGTTGTTTCTACATACCTTTCATCTTCATCTGAATCATCCTTCAAAGCTACAAACATTGTCTCAATATCTTCATCACTGTCAGAACCACTGTCATTATCTTTATCTTCAGCAATGTAACAAGCTTTCTTACATTTATCCTTGCAATCTTGACTATCTCTTCTGTCATACTGTCGGCTGCTTCTATAGTCTCGGCCATCCTTTCTATCATTAGATCTATCATTTCTTTCATCATTCTTTCTGTTAGGGCATCTTGCAGCAAAATGGCCAATCTCTTTACAATTAAAATATATCAAAGGTAGTTTACCTTTATATCTTCCTATACCTTTGTGCAATCTTCTAACCATTAAAGCTTCAAGTTCCTTGTCCTCACTAACACTGTCACTATTATTTCTGATTATGTGTTTGCTACTAGATTTACCAATTTTCAAAGTGGACATAAATGCGGATTCCATATATGGTACAATACTATTATCAAAGTTATTCAGATAAAAAGAAATCAATCTTCCAACAAGACTATCAACAGTAATGTTATTTCCAGGTGCTTCTCTCATTTCATGTATTGCAGAGACTCTTATAGAAAAAATAGGCAATAGAGTTTTAAGAATCTTACTCATAATAGTGTCTTCATCAATAGTTCCACTAGATCCTCGAATAGCATTCACAACTTCCTTAAGTCAGGTACTATACTGTGTTATGTTCTCTCCTTCATTCATTCTCATATCATCAAACTTTCCTCGAAGACTTTCAGCGTTAGCTCTTAGTACATTTGTAGCTCCTCCATAAACTAGTTTAAGTTGATCCCACATATGCTTGGAGGTTGTACATGTCTTGATGTCCTTAAATTCCACATCAGTAAGTGAAGAAGCAATCTCCACCATGATAAGTTTATGTTCATGTTTCTCTTTCATCTGATTTATAGTCAAAGGTCCAGAAGGTAGAATGAATTCATTATCCAGATAATCTGCAATGTTGTCTCCAATCCTTGATAGGTATAGTCTCATTCTTATTTTCCATGTCGAGAAGTTATCCTTGTTTAGCTTTGGTGCATCTCTCTTATACATCTTGTGATCTTTGGCTTAAGTCCTTCAAAACTTTCTTCTAAGCACTATATGCTTTGATACCAATTGTTAGAATAAATGAGCGGGGGGGGTGAATCAGTTAGCTCCCATTATCCTACAGTCCCAAATTCCTCCAGATGTATATAAAAACAAATTCAAACATATAATTCAACTCGGTGAAAATGTATTCTGTAATCTCAAACTTTAGTCAATAGTGTTTACCGAGTATCAGTAAATTAATACTTTGATTACCGATCTAGGTCAATAAAGTAAAGTGTAAAGTAAAATAACAATCTACAACATTCATGCACATTGACACATAGATTTTTAACGTGGAAACCCTGCTAAGCGAAAAACTACCTGGGATCGGTAAACCAAAATACTTTCACTCTTCTGAAGTGAGCTCGATAAAGATCCAACCCTGTTAAAGGTTACAATGTGCACTATTAAATGTGACCTGGTTAGAGGATTTAAAAATAAAAGTTCTCTATTGACCATGCATTCACTATGGGGTCAACAAGAAAACACTCAACATTCATTAGAATGTCATAATAAAGACTTTCACTATCCTACTTGGTTAAGAGATTTATTTGTAGTAATGGTTAAACTGATACAGTAATGATCTGATTCAAATACATCTTTGTTTTACATATTTTCAAATCTGTGCTAAGTACATAATACCTCTGATCAATTTGTTCACTTCAATTCATCTCATACTTCATACTTGTCCTGCTCGGTAATGCTCTTTCCTCTGTTTGCTTGATGATGTCTGCAAAAAATTCTTGGTTCTATCTTTAACTAGTTTAATCAGTCATGCATAAACTTCGCATGTGCGCATCATAGCATCATGTATGATTCATAATGAATCTCTTGTCTCTTATATAGACATCATGTCTCATTTAATTTTCATCCTTCATCTTTTTTCACTTAATCTCCATCGTTGATTTTCCTGCTTGATCCATCCTTGACAGTTGTGTTAAAAACATGTTTCAATCTTTGTCATTCGATCTTCATTGAATTTTTATAATCATTTGATCAAATAACAAACTTTATCTTTTACCTTGAAATCATCAATTTCCAGATCAACATTCTAGTTTGAAGGCATTATATTTTGCCATTAGTATACTTAGAGAAAAACATGATCTACACCATCGGTTTACTCTACACCGATAGACAGGGAACAACACTATCCGACGACAAGGTTAACTGACAAACAATGTTAAGTGTTATCCGATGACAAAAAGGTAAAAGATACCTGACGAGTAACAACAGTGCTACTCGAAAAAATAGCTAAGAGAGGAACCTGACAGATATAGGGAACTTGATGAACAGTTCAGTCAAGGAACACCGATAGACTACAAGTTCTAACCGACGACCAAGAACTGACAGTCAGTTACATCCCGCAAAAAGTGGATCTAACTTTCCACATCAGATAGATCACTGAAGTTGTATTTATAACTTCTTGATTTGCTTTTAAATCTATTATGTGCAGAGGAAGCAATATAATTGTTATTGTTTTAATTAGTTTTACTGTTTAAAAACATGCAAACTAAAGATCAAGGTCAAGTTGTAAACCTTGGATTTGAGAGTTAACATTGTAATACGCGAATTCCAAGATAGGTCAAATAATTGTATAAATAGATGCTCAAACCATTGTGAAAATAAGTTGATCAATGAAGATAGTAGCTATGGAGAGCAACTAAAGACCAGACAGAGAATTCATACAGAAGAACACAAATAGATTCAAATCAGTTTTCAAGAACAGAAGAGAGGCTACCGACAAGCAGAGAAAAGGTATTCATCAATCACTTAAGGTGATATTATTATTGTAAAAGCTTTAATGGAACTGTAAATCAACAATAGTAGATTGCATACAGTCAGGTCAACATTTGTACTCATTCTAACAAGTGTAGTACACTAATGAAATCCTTTCAAGAAAGTTGGGCTTAACCATCCTATTTGTACAATAGAAGCTTCAAGCACTTTGGGGTTTGCATTCATTTGTTTTCCTTTCATTGCTTATACATTTTATTGGTTACGTTTCAAGTTATTCATTTTAGTAGTTCTTGTGTGCTTGATTTATATCATTTGTGAAACCTTTGCTACTAACCCGTGCCTTTGGAAAGCTTGGGAACCACAAATCATGGAAAGAGGCATACAATATCTTTTAAGTAGGATAGTCCAAGATTTGAAGGTACTAACTATTAAATATTGAAAGGATGCACGAAGACTCACTTGAGATGCACTGGAGAAGAATACTAGAATATCACTTAGAAATATTACTCTTTGGGAAGCTTGATTGCTTGACGAGATATGGGATGGTAGCTTTTAAGAAGGATAGTCTAAGCTTTAAAGGTGATAACTATTAAATATGGAAATGACACATTAAGACTCACTTGAGATGCATTGGAGAAGAATACTAGGATATAACTTAGAATACTAGAGTTGCATTGTATACTTGACTATTTGAATATATCAATATACTGGTGCTCTTTTGGTGCATGATGGGTCCCTTTAGCTGACATTAGGATCTCTTAAAGCCTCAAACTGACATTCACTTATCATAACCTAATGATCTCTGCAATATCACTCACTATCCAATACGTAGGCTAATTTGAAGGTCACTACTAGGGTTTAACCACAAATAGCAATCTTACTATCAACAACATGCATATTCTGCAAAAGGCTTATATTTTGTAATCTAGAATAGGAAATGATAAAATCCACTAATCCATGCTACAGATGTATTACACTAGAATGTAGAAAATTGAATAGGATTTGAACAAATGATCACCACAAGATGTATTAAAAACGGGTCAATTATATTCTTCTCAAAATATGTATGTAGTTACATGAATGAATCTCAAAATAATGGCAAGGAATACAAGCATCCTCTTGCACAAAATTGATATCACAAACATGAACAAACAATGGATACAAAACATAAATAGATAGCTATAGGAACAAGAAGTTCACTAAAAGCTCTTCTCTCTACAACCCTAAACTCAACGGATACAAAATGCATAAAAAGGTCTATAGGAACAAATAGTTCACTAAAATAACCTTCTCTCCTGATTCTGAATGCCCTTACATGAATGAGAAGTTCAGTGATATGGCCTCCAAGGCTCAATTTTGAAAATAACCTCTTCCTCCAAAACTCTCCTCAAAACAGAAAGATAATCCTAAATCAAAGGCATAAACAATGCCTACAAATTAGCCTCCTAAAGACCCTCCAAAATTCTAGCTCAATCCCTAGTTTTAAGGCATGACTAATGCCTAAAAATAAGCCCTTGAGGCTAATTTAGAAAATGACTAGTGCCCCTCCATGGTTGGTAACTCCTAATGTTGATATATCTTTTGATTTTACATGTTTACAATATATATCAACAGGTTACAAATACATACTATTAAAACCCCAAAATAATCATATAACCTGAAATCCTAGCATAAAGCCCCAACCATCATCAAAACCAACACCTAATCCATGGTCAATATGACCCAAAACTATGCAACAACCGCTCTCTAAAATTATCATGTTCACATTGCCTAAGTGGCTGTCATGGTATTTGAAATTCAAGACTCCTCCTCAAACACTGCAGTCTTTAATGCCATAGTACTACGATGGACTCCAAATTCTATTCAATTTTGACATAGGCATTGTTTTTTTTTGTGTCTCATTTTTCGTATCTATAGGCTTGGGAGAAGAATAAGGTTTTTAAAAACCCTAGTCTTACTGATTGTGCCGCCATGCTTGTATGAAGTCCATCTCTGGTGCTCTTTGTGTTTGACTTGTTCTTGGCCGGCTTGGGCGACATTTGACATTGGAGTGTTCATTTCCATTAAAACATGACATTTTCTCTACCAAACTTGGCCTCCATTTTATCATGAAGTGTACTCGGGTTCCATTATGTAATTGAATGTGGGCTCTTCCTTACAGCATGGGATCCTTTCAAACTAGAGTTGTCTTGCCATAATGTATGGCACTCTGCATCTCTTGTTTTTGGGTTGAAACCAAATTCTTTGCATGCAACTCAGGCTTGACTGGTGTGTCGTGGGCTTCTATCTATATCGGCATTAAATGCCATCACATATGGCATGATTTTGGTCATGGGCCTTTGGCTTCAGTGCACACTGTTCATGTCACAAATGATGGCGCTATTCTCTACAAGACTTGGGCAAGGAAAAGAACTAGAATTCTAATGTTTTAAGAGCTCAGGCTTTATGCTATTTCTGTACTTGCAGCTGCACTTAAACTAGAACCTCTCATGCCATAAACCGTGGCGCTGCCTTCTTTTCCTTTGAGCTTGAGCTCTCCCTTTTAATGTGGATTATCACTTGGCACTTTGGGGTTTTTTTTTTTAAATGCCCTACTATATGGCATTTTTCTTGATCTACGGGCTTGTAACTGTACATAGACTCAGACTCCACCTTCATATAACTCCACTTTTAGATAAGTTACCCTTTACATTTACTTATGTTGTCTTTTCTATTTGACTATGTTACTCATTGTTTTGATTTATGGGGTTATCCATTGCTTATGTCATTAACTCCATCTTTTCATGTTATAGATGATGCCTTCATGTTTCTCTTTGTCTGTTGTTTTGAAGAGCTGATTTTGAGCTATTTGTCTCCACTAGGTGTCTACAGTCTTTGCCTGTTGTAAGCTATCTTTTTATTCAAAAAATGCTATCTGTACCCACTGCTGGTTATAATATATGAAATATACTGCCCTCTTTCATTGAACATGTTGTTATCATTTTCCTTTTGAATATGCCTAGAATCTTTTACTGTATTTGATAACAACATTATAATTGATGGCATTGTCATTTCAATACACTAGAATAAGATTGTTAGCTCAATACCCTACATAAAACATTACTTCAAATTCATATTAGGCACATGGGTACACTATTCTCAGCAATATGAACCACTAAAATATCATTAACTTTCATAGTTGTTTTCAGAACAATAACATAGATACACCCTGTTCTGTTACATTCTTATGAACATATGCACAAAATATATCATTGTTTAATATGCACACTCTCTTTTACTTGTTTGAAAAATTAGATGTCTCTATGGATTGATTCCTTATCTCATCCAAAGGCATCATGTACTATGACAACATTACTTTTAATTCATCCTGCATGATAACATCACACATTTCACCTCCATTTCTGTATATCTCTTCTCAGGATCTTTCGTTGCCCATGTGTCTCCTGCAGCAACATTGTATCATCCTTTATGCATACAACTTTCTTGTATGTAATGTCTTATGTGAAGTTTGAGCATGGGCTCATGACACTCACTGCATCTTTCAAACATAGAAAAGGATTTCATAAAGATATGTCTTTTTGATGTTATTATTCTGTCAATGCAAATGCATACCTTTCTATTGCATTGATATCATTGGTTAATATGCAGTTCTGGGAGTTTGACTAATGTATGGTGTTCTTTAGGTTTTCTATGTATTGCTTAGATCTAATTGGATCTAACATCTTCTTTCCTTCCATGATGCAGGACAGGACCTAAAACCTAGGATGTAAGATAGACAAAGACAAGACTAAGACATGAAGACTTCAGATGATGCAGATGAACAACTCCAGAAACTAGAAGACCTCTTAAAGGCAATACATATATCCCTAGACTTCATCATACTTCTCTCTTACTTTATTTTCTACATATGTCTTCTAAGTTTCAGTATGCAAGATGTAACTTTGAAGAAACACTTGTCTAATACATTCAGTTTGAATGCACAATGTAATGATCACTTAAGAATTTGAAAGTGCGCATTTGATCAATACTTAGATTACAAATGAAATATGATAATATGAATGTAATAGAAATGTATTCATTTTCATTAGTTGCATAGTAATATCAAAGAGATGTATCTTTATGCAAAAATTTTTACTTTTATGATTGCTATCCCGCATGTGAAAAATTTGGGTAACAATTTTGGCAACCTCTAATGGATGTCTGCCTGCTTGACATTGGGACCAGTAGCCTAAAATAGTCCATTGGGCATTGAGTCTGTTGATCACCTAAGGAAACCCTAAACCTAATCTGTGGATATAAGAAAACCATTTCCCAATGATTGCATGTATGCTTATAATTTGTGATAGTGAAGCAAAAACTTCATTACCATAAATTGTAAATGTATTCTTGATCATTGAGGAATGATTTCCTTGTATTTGCAAATTTGGACAACAACCTTGGAAGACCTTGCAAACTTGAAGACTTATTGAAAACTGAGAAAACTAAAACTAAAATTGACCTATTTGTGCTTGATAGCACTTATAGAAAACTGGAAACCTAACCTACCCTACCCTAACCAGCCAAGAAAACTTGCTAAACAAAACCATTTACTGGTTCATTTAAATATTTTCCCTTTCTCTTCAAATTGCAATGATGCACATGCTTATTGGCAAACACAAGAAAACTAAGCAATGAAGCATATACAACCAGCTCATGCAACATTTCAAAAAGAGAGCAAGTATCTTGACTTACTTTACTCTGCTAGTAGAAGAAAACTGAATTAGCATGTTGTTCTGGATCTTCTTCATCAACCTCCTCACAAATAGGAGTTTCTGTAAATGAGGACTCTTCTCTTCTCTTCAACTGGGATAGATACCGGATTGGACAGCCTTTTGTGAGTATAAAATTGGGGCTCTCCTTGCTGGTTTCTTTACTTTCCTTTGGTTCCTCATAGCTATCCTGCATCATTTGCAGCCATGTAAGCTCCTCCTCCATGGTCAAAACATCATCATCTTCTGTTAAGTTAGCTAGGAGCTTATCAAAAGTATTGATCTCCTAGAAATCTAGAGCACTTGGTTCCAGCTTGCATTCCTGCACATAATTATTAGAAAGAAAATCCTCCAACATAGAGCACCTTTGAATAGGCACAAACTCTGACATCTCAAACTTCTCACAGAACTCTACAATAATGTTATCAAAATCATTCTCTAAGCTTTGATCAGTTTCTTGATAATGAACATTTTATTGTGCTGAAGTGACTGGAATCTCCTCTTCTTTCTCTTGATCTACAAAAGAGGGTAACTTCTCAAAGAAAAGTGTAACCATCTCTTCTTTCTCAAAAGAGTCTCCTGTATCTTGAGCCTCTGCTACTTGTTCTATCATATTTGAAATAATCACCTCCTTCTTAGCTCCCTGATCTGGAGATGACTCGCATGGAACCACCTTGATAATATTTGACATTTGGAAGCCAGGGTGTTTAGTCCATGACGACTGCCATGGCAACTTGGTATCTTTCTCATCTAGCTCAACTACATAACACATCTCTGACTGAGAATCAATAAAATGGGTTGGTTGACCATGCTCAATCAAGGGTTCTTGTAGGGGCTGTCTTACTTATTTTGCATGATTATAACTTGGAATCTCCAGCTTGGATCTTTCTTGGATTGTAGGCTGATTAAGGGCACAAGAAGCTACTTGAGCTTCTAGCTCTTGTAATTTTGTCATTAACTACCTCATTTGCTCCTCTTTAAATGCAACTTGCTTGGCAATCAACTCCTTCTCTTTCTTTTGAGACTCCATCTCTTGTTGGTGTATGTGAGCTTGATAAGATAGCTCCTCTTGATGCATGCCATACTCTTGCTCTTTCTCCACAGATCTCAATTATTCTTGAAAGTTCTTCAAAATATCATCAAGGCTCATGTTTGGAACATGTTGGGGATAATTCTGAGAATCATCAAAGAAAATCCTTCGTGGCTGCTGGTATGCATGATGCCAAGAAACTTGCTGCTGGGCTGGAGGGTGATAAACATGGGATGAATGCTTTCCTTCAAATTCTGGAACAAAAATAGGAGCAGGGCCATACTGATATGGTTGATATTGAGAAAATGCAGAAACATCTTCATAAAATGGAGGATAGTAATCCATCTTAGGCACAAAATCTACATAAAACTAGTAGATATAACCTTAGAGTTGCTAGATATGCATAAAATTAACCTCTTAAAGGCCTGCAACCTGCTGGATGCATACCAAAACCAGAAAGAACTGTGAAATCTATGACCTCTTGGTCCCACTGGGCGTGCCAAAAACTATTGAGGCTTAGAATTACCACCCCAACTCAAGCATTGGGGCTCTATAGGTATTCTATCCTAACAATGGAAACCTTCTCTAGCTGTGGGTAGACTATGATTGAGAAGGAGTCTCCGGATTCTAGGCCAGTTCCTATTGAATTTGGGTATCAATTTTATACCATCTTCTCCTGATTTTGGGAAGGAAAGGGAGAAACTCTAACTAAAATTGCATGAATAAAACTTGAAAAGGTGACACACCAAATAGATTCAGATCTCTTAAAGCCTCAAACTGACATTCACTTATCATAACCTAATGATCTCTGCGGTGATCCAATACATAGGCTAATTTGAAGGTCACTACTAGGGTTTAACCACAAATAACAATCTTACTATCAACAACATGCATATTCTGCAAAAGGCTTATATTCTGTAATCTAGAAAAGGAAATGATAAAATCCACTAATCTGGATGCTACAAATGTATTACACTTGAATGCAGAAAATTGAATAGGATTTGAACAAATGATCACCACAAGATGTATGAAAAATGGGTCAACTATATTCTTCTCAAAATTTGTATGCAGTTACATGAATGAATCTCAAAATAATGGCAAGGAATATAAGCATCCTCTTGCACAAAATTGATATCACAAACATGAACTAACAATGGATACAAAACATAAATAGATAGCTATAGGAACAAGAAGTTCACTAAAAGCTCTTCTCTCTACAATCCTGAACTCAATGGATACAAAATGTATAAAAAAGGTCTATATGAACAAATAGTTTACTAAAAGAACCTTCTCTCCTGATTCTGAACCCCCTTCCATGAATGAGAAGTTCAGTGATATAGCCTCCAAGGCTCAATTTTGAAAATAACCTCTCCCTCCAAAACTCTCCTCAAAACAAAAAGATAATCCTAAATCAAAGGCATAAAGAATGCCTACAAATTAGCCCCCTAAAGACCCTCCAAAATTCTAGCTCAATCCCTAGTTTTAAGGCATGACTAATGCCTAAAATTAAGCCCTTGAGGCTAATTTAGAAAATGACTAGTGCCCCTCCATGGTTGGTAACTCCTAATGTTGATATATCTTTTGATTTTACATTTTTACAATATATATCAACATGTTACAAATACATACTATTAAAACCCCAAAATAATCATGTAACTCAAAATCCTAGCATAAAGCCCCAACCATCATCAAAACCAACACCTAATCCATGGTCAACATGACCCAAAACTATGTAACAACCACTCTCTAAAAATATCATGTTCACATCGCCTAAGTGGCTGTCGTGGCATTTGAAATTCAAGACTCCTCCTCAAAGACTGCTGTCTTTAATGCCATAGTACTACGATGGAATCCAAATTCTATTCAGTTTTGACATAGGCATTGTTTTTTTTGTGTCTCATTTTTTGCATCTGCAGGTTTGGGGGAAGAATAAGGTTTTCAAAAACCCTAGCCTTGTTGATTGTGCCTCCATGCTTGTATGAAGTCTATCTCTGGTGTTCTCTGTGTTTGACTTGTTCTTAGGTGGCATTTGAGATTGGAGTGTTCATTTCCATTAAAACATGACGTTTTCTCTACCAAACTCAGCCTCCATTTTATCATGAAGTGTACTCGGGTTCCATTATGTAATTGAATGTGGGCTCTTCCTTACAGTGCGGGATCCTTTCAAACTGGAGTTGTCTTGCCATAATGTATGGCACTCTGCATCTCTTGTTTTTGGGTTGAAACTGAATTCTTTGCATGCAACTTGGGCTTGACTGGAGTGTCACGGGCTTCTCTCTGTATCAGTATTAAATGCCATCACATATGGCATGATTCTGATCATGGGCCTTTGGCTGGAGTGCACGCTGTTCATGTCAAAAATGATGGTGTTGTTCTCTACAAGACTTGGGCAAGGATAAGAACTGGAATTCTAATGTTTTAAGAGCTTGAGCTTTATGCTCTTTCTGTACCTATAGCTGCACTTAAACTAGAACCTCTCATGCCATAAACCATGGCGCTACCTTCTTTTCCTTTGAACTTGATCTCTCCCTTTTAATGCAGATTGTCACTTGGCACTTTGGGTTTTTTTTTTTAAATGCCCTACTATATGGCGCTATTCTTGATCTGCGGGCTTGTGACTGTACATAGACTTGGACTCCACCTTCATATAACTCCACTTTTAGATAAGTTACCCTTTACGTTTACTTATGTTGTCTTTTCTGTTTGAATATGCTGCTAATTGTTTTGATTTCTAGGGTTATCCATTGCTTATGTCGTTAACTCTATCTTTTCATGTTATAGATGATGCCTTCATGTTTCTCTTTATTTGTTGTTTTGAAGAACTAATTTTGAGCTATTTGTCTCCACTAGGTGTCTGCAGTCTTTGTCTGTTGTAAGTTGTCTTTTTATTCAAAAAATGCTATCTGTACCCACTGCTGGTTATAATATATGAAATATACTACCCTCTTTCATTGAACATGTTGTTATCATTTTCCTTTTGAATATGCATAGCATCTTTTACTGTATTTGATAACAACATTATAATTGATGGCACTGTCATTTCAATACACCAGAATAAGATTGTTAGCTCAATACCCTGCATAAAACATTACTTCAAATTCATATTAGGCACATGGGTACACTGTTCTTAGCAATATGAACCACCACAACATCATTAACTTTCATAGTTGTTTTCAGAACAATAACATAGATACACCTTGTTCTGTTACATTCTTATGAACATATGCACAAAAGATATCATTGTTTAATATGCACACTCTCTTTTACTTGTTTGTAGAATTAGATGTCTCTGTGGATTGATTCCTTATCTCATCCAAAGGCATCATGTACTGTGACAACATTACTTTTAATTCATCCTGCATGATAACAACACACATTTCACCTCCATTTCTGTATATCTCTTCTCAGGATCTTTCGTTGCCCATGTGTCTCCTACAACAACATTGTATCATCCTTTATGCATACAAATTTCTTGTATGTAATGTCTTATGTGAAGTTTGAACACAGGCTTGTGACACTCACTGCATATTTCAAACATAGCAAATGATTTCATATAGATATGTCTTTTTGATGTTATTATTCTGTCAATGCAAATGCATACCTTTCTATTGCATTGATGTCATCGGTTAATTTGCATTTCTGGGAGTTTGACTGATGTATGGTGTTTTTTAGGTTTTCTATGTATTGCTTAGATCTAATTGGATCTAACAACTTCTTTCCTTCCATGATGTAGGATAGGACTTAAAACCTAGGATGTAGGACAGACAAAGACAAGACTAAGACATGAAGACTTCAGATGATGCAGATGAACAACTCCAGAAACTAGAAGACCTCTTAAAGGCAATAAATATATCCCTAGACTTCATCATACTTCTCTCTTACTTTCTTTTCTGCATATGTCTTCTAAGTTTCAGTATGCAAGATGTAACTTTGAAGAAACACTTGTCTAATACATTCAGTTTGAATGCACAATGTAATGATCACTTAAGAATTTGAAAGTGCGCATTTGATCAATACTTAGAGTACAAATGAAATATGATAATATGAATGTAATAGAAATGTATTCATTTTCATTAGTTGCACAGTAATATCAAAGAGATGTATCTTTATGCAAAAAATTTTACTTTTATGACTGCTATCCCGCATGTGAAAAATTTGGGTAACAGTTATGATATGAGTAGTTGAGATGATATTTTGATACTGTTATTGTGGGATCCTACCCTGACCCATCATAGCATAGCTAATATTTTCATACTTTAATTATCATGATTATACATTATTTTGATGCATTGAATTATTGAATAGTGATTTCATATCATCAGATACTATGTGATGATGTTTACTTATTTATGATGATAGGATATACTTTTATATGCTCATGATTGATTGATCTCGATGTTATGATATAGTAGAAAGATTGAATTTTGAACCCCATTTTTATATATTATAATTATGTTTTGAGGTTAATTTTGATGTTAATTGAATTTGTACTTGAGGGCTAAATTCTGCAAATGTTCTTTTGATAGTTGAATTGTAAATGTTACATGATGATGTGATTTACTGATTTTGAGTGTGAACATGTATATGATTGTGGAATACTTAAGTTTGCAAATAATGTTTTTAATTCATGATGAAGGTTATAAGATACTAGTTGCCATTAGAAATGAGTTAAATGTATTAATTTGCTTACAATTGCTATACATATGATTTCTTTCTTGAGCTACTGATACTTTGACCAAGTGTGCTGGTGAATTGACCATGGACTTAAAACCGGGGAAAAAAGACTAGATTAATGTGAAATTTAGTGAAAATCTAAGGTTAACTCTATAGAAAGATTTAGCCTCGTTGTTTTGTGATTTATTTAGTAAACGTGAATATTGCATGCATGTTATTTGTAAATTGTTAATTTGTGTAATTCCAACTAGGCATGCCATGTGCTATGTAAATGTGATGTGTTTATGTTGTGTCAATTGACACTTGTACATGTGAGATGACATGACCAAGGGAGTTAGTAGAGATGTGAAACTTACCCTAGAGTCATCTTGTAGTGCCCCCATGTAGGGTTTCTTGTTTGTGAAGACAAACCTTGAGTCCCATTATGTAATTTCGTGGGTTAACTCTTAGAGGGTTTTATAGGGGTTAAAATGATCCCAAGGGGGCATTTAGAGTTAAATTTAGCTAGTCCAATAGGTTTAATATGGGTTAGGAGTTAATTTTTTACCATTTGGTTGTCCAAATCTCATTTATGGCCTTCCAAAAGTACTCTTTTTCAAAAGTGGCAAAATTTGAAGAGAGACAAGACCATCATCTTCTCCACAATTCTGGTCTTCCTCTCATTTATGAGAAGAGACATGGTGGAAGGAAAGGTTACTCAAGTCATCTCTCATTATGTTTGGTAGGTGGGGAGTTGGTGAGAGAACCCTTTTAGTGGAATTTTGGAGGAAAGTTTGAGTTTCTTGCCCACTCTCCAAACTTGGAGACTACAAGTTGAGTTAGTGAGACTTGGGAGATTAGACCAAGAGAAGTAAAATCATAAGGAAAGAAAATCTCATCTTCAACCTCATTTTTCCATAGCTTGGAGAAAGGTTGGTTTTTTTTTAGCCATGGAAATAATATGTGTTATGCATTTTCCATTGTAGTAATGTTATGTTTTTGTTGCATGTATGCTTGTGTTGAGGAATTCTTTGTAATTTCTTTGTTTCTTGCTTTGTGTGTTTGTGCTATTTTGGGTGTTAAAGGCTAGACTAATCCTTGGGAGGGAAGAGAGTCTTGTGGGTGAAGGGTCTTGGGAATGCCTCTTAGTGTAGAGTCTCTTCTCATGGAGAAGAGGGATAAGGCATGGATGTATGGGTTCTATGTGCCATTGTTTTGTTCTATTATTTGGGGGTGATAAGGGGAGAAAGTATTGTGAGAAGGAATGGAAGTTTTGTTGCATTTTGAGAGCCTTGTGAAGGCATATGTATATTGGCATTATATATTTATGGCATCTCCTAATTGGTTCATTTTCCACTTTCACCCCTCTTTATGGGTCCAAGGTGACCTATTGTGAAAACAAATCTTGGGTTGGGAGTTCATTGTTTAGAGCATTTTGTTATGTGTTGAGTGGTGTGTTTGTCACCCAATCCTCTCTTGTTTCCCCAAGATTGGGGTTGGTCTCATAGAGACCTACGATGGGAGGAGAGCTCCCATGGTCTATGCAATTTGTTTTTTGCAGATTTTTGGATGCAGATGAATCTCTAAATATTGAAATGAAGAGCTTGAAAGAGAAAGAAAATATTGTTTTCCCTACTTTTATTTTGCATATGTAAAATCCTTGTGGCTAAGATCTCGTAATCTTGTTTCAAAGAGAGTTTTTTTAATCTTTATAAAGTTTTAGATTTAATAAATTTGTATATGGTTATATGAAGTTTATTCAAAATGTGTAGGGCAAGTAGAGGATGTGGTTGTGAATTTTAATACAAGAGAAAGTAATCTACTATGTATTTGAAAACAAAAATTAATAGAGTAGAAGTTATTTTTGGCATTTTCTTATCTATATGTAAAGGTTAGTTGAGCAATAAAATCTTCATGTAATGTATATATTTCTTTTGAAATTGCTTATAGAAAAAGCGTAATATTTCTTGTCATTGATTTCAAAAGAAAACTTGAAGGGATATATTGTGTAGGTAGAGACCTTTGAATAAAAAGTTATTTAAGTTTATGCTTTACATATAACTATATGCATAGTTAACAATCTTCCTTTAGATTCGTTTAAATTGATATTTCTTAAACTAAATGCATCTCTCAAGCATATATGTGAATGTATCTAAACTCGTTATATATATGTGTGTGTGTGTGTGTGTGTTTATATATATATCTCTATTTTTTTATGTGGCTATTTTAATACAGAGATTTATTTTCTTTATATA
>MU226547.1:640912-651248 GCA_018584345.1 Thuja plicata
TCACTTAGTTGATAGTTGATAATGCTTAGAGAAAAATGAGAGAGAAGGCTTCCTTTTATATGAAATTAGGGCACAATCTCCTAAGGAGGCCTACATAGGATAATTAAATCATCATTTAAGCCTTTAACCCTAGGAGAGGACCTATATTAAATATAATTTAGGATTCAACTATTTCGGAACCCGAAACAGCCGACCTAAAAGCGGGATAAATTTTTTTGTGAAGACCGACATCCCAGAAACCAAAAGTTCCCAGGATTTGGACCCTGGGACAGGGTCGATGTCGGCCCTGTCCTAGGACGGGGTTGAGGTCAACCCTTTCCTAGGTCAGGGTCAAGGTCAACCCTATCCTAGGAGGTCGACCCTGTCCCTGAATCCCAGAAACACAGGTCTGTATCCCAGAATGCAGAAATCAGGTCATAAAATGGTGGAAAGAAGGGCAGATCAATGGGATGATGTGATGGAGGTCAAATACATCCCCTAAGGAGGGCTAAATGCTCTTAACATGGAAGTGCTTCCATATTAAGATGATACAGAGCTATGTTATTATAGTTATGGAAATGGGAGCATATCTTTATTTTGAGACCAATAGCTACCAGACAGAGAGATCCCAAATGGCCGCATGCATATTTGTATGAGGGCATGGTTGTCCAGCCTCGGCTGGGAAAGCTATATTTTTGGAGATGTATCCTCGATGATATTGATTAGGTCATATGGAGACCATATCTAGGATGTGAGGCATGTTGAGAGTATGATGATGAGTTTTTGTATATGTTCACACCATGATGGATTATAGGTTGATCACCACTAGTGATCGAGAGATTTTGTTGTTACAAAGTGTCTCGTCAGTATGGCAGGATTGAAGGTATACCTTAGGGTTTGGCATTATATTCTTGTGTATATGCTAAGAGATCGATGTGGGGTGTGTAGGTTGATTTTCATTATGCATGTGATCATATTGACAGATTAGGATAAATGCAGTGGGATATGTGTGAGCATATTGAAGATGCAGGGATGTCAGGGATGTCAGGATATTATTCATAATGGTTTACTCACCATAGGTTCCCACAGTTTACTGATCCTAGTGAAATGATTCCTGACATGGATGATCCTTTGAATGATGATGATGGAAATGGTGGTGGATGAGGAGGTGGGAGAGTACCGAGAGGTCCACGGATCCATATAGATCCTCAGCGAGCTAGAGGGAAAGGTAGAGGACATGGAGGTCCACAGATGAGGGGTGGTCATGTGCGAGGGAGAGGGGGTTGTTACAAGATGAGACCAGTACATCCAGTACTAGCAGCGGTATGGGGACAACGATGACAAAGAGTAGCCAGATAGGCTCAGATAGATGTTGCTAGATAGGTTCCTCTATAGAGATAGGTGCTTCCACATGTTGTTCCATAGGTTCATATTGCACCATAGGTACCTCTTGCACCATAGGATCCACAGGCTCCTTAGGATCCTTAGGATATTGACAACTTGACATAGGATGTCAGGACCTTGCAGGCTAGGATGACAGCTATGAGTGGTCAGATTGACCAAGTTGCTAGTATGATGCAACAGTTCATGACTATGATGGCACAAATGCCGAGTATAGCTAGCATGAGTTAGGCTCCTCCTAGTACACATGATACATTAGCAGATAGAGACCCAGATGGTATAGGTGGATCAGGGACATGAGATGCACCAGGTGCCCCTAGTGGGTCATGATCGATATCGTGAGATCATTGGATCATATACATTGTATTTCAGATGTATCAGATATATTGAGTTGATCAGGACTTTGATGTGCCATTTGGATTTGATGTAGCTTTGATATGTCAGACATTTGATTTTAGGATGAATTGATCACTTTGATTTTCATGATGATATATGTGAGACTTCCTTTGATGATATGATTTTATATGATGTTTATGATGCACTTTATTTTACATGCTATGGATGCAATGCCTTATATATGATATAGTTAGATGAATGAATATGTATGCAAGTCTATTTCTACATGCGTTTTATTTTTTATGATGAATGAAATTCTAAATGATAAATGCAATGTAATGAACTTTATGAATGCATGTTGTGGTTTTTGTATTTTGATAATGCAATATTTCAATGAAATGCACCTATATGAATGATGATTTTCATGACTTTAGATGGTTTTGTATAATGCATAATGTTTAATGACGTATAACTTGTAAATAATGATTAATGAATGCAATGGTAAATGCACAAGAAAATCTTCATAATTGATTGATTTGAACCAAGATAATTGATATTAACTCTTTGAATAATTAACCCCCTTGAACTTAGGAAATCCTAAATGCAATTAATCTAAAAATTAAATGCAATTAATCTAAGAATTAAATGCAACTAACTGTCACTTTGTCTTTGCGAAAGAAATGAAAAAGAAGATATATTTTCATCATTGAGATTTTTGTGAAATAGGAGCAAGTACAATCATCACTTATTGGATAACCACATCATGATAATATGAATATTGCTTTCATCGATCTTGTAACCAATTGAAACTAGTACAACCCTCACTAGTTGAATAATCAACTATGAGAGTCTGAATACCGGTTTCATCAGATTCAATGTTGCAATTGGATTTTGGTATTAAGATATGGAAGATCTAAATATCCAAGGTATCCATTTGCGTGAACAAACAAAGGTCAAACCTCATCAATATATTAATCTCCTCGATGATTCTTTAATGATTATGTCCTTAGATGAATTCATATAGTTTAGTGGATTTTCCTCAAAACAGTCACACAAAAATAAAGAAAAATAGCATGTCTTCATCATCACCAATCTAGTCAAAACATCATTGATTAACTAAAAAGAACATGACTCAATTAACAACATCAAAAACTTCAAGTGTTTGTATTGTATCAATATTTTCAATAGAATACAATCCATTCTGATCTGTTAGGTTTTGTTAATTTTTAATCCTAATAATAAGGTCATGAAGCTCAAGGCTCAAGTTCAAGATCGAATGTTTGGGTTGAACAATGATATACATCAAAGGTTCAAAAATGTCTCTCCTCTGAAGTTCTAAACATATCTCATGTCATGTGACCAAAAAGTGTTTTTCTTGAATCCATTCGTGTAAAACCAATTCTACCCCCAAGTGAATATGAAACCATGCGTAGATCTGGGCAAATGAAACCTAATATGTGATAGGTTTTGACAATGCAGCTCAAAGACTTTATTATGACTATGTACAAATGACGGATGCAAGGATATATACCATGAGATGAAAAATATAATATGTACAAATGCAACTAGGAAAGACCTAAGGGATCAAAAAGTGAATGTTTGCCAGGTTTTCATCTTTTGAATTTATTTCTCTTTTTCTCTTTTTTCCTTTTTTTGCTACCAAGACACCTATTGCTAGGTTTTCACCAAGGTACTTTTCTCTTCTTCAATTTTTTTTTTCATTTTTTTGATATCATCAATGCACCTATTTGCTAGGTTTTCACCAAGACAACAATTTTTGGATCTTTTCAAATGTTTTTTCTTTCTTCATGCTCAATTTTCCTCTTTTTATGCTTTTTATACTTTTCCATTGTTTTTTGATTTTTTAATCTTTATCATTTTTTTTGGATTTTGAACTTTTCTCATATTTTTGGATTTTGAAAATTTCTCATATACAAAGAATGATGCTAAACTCATCGGATAAATTTTTTTCTAATACTCTTTCAACCTATACACTTTCATCTATTCAAGTGTAAAACCATAATGGATGGAATTCTATTGATAGGTTCTTGTAGCTCATCTCCTTCATAATTAACCAATTTGTATGTTCTTATGCCAAAAGAAGAAGTAATAAAAAAGGAACCTAGACAATTTTCTTCTGATATCCCTTTCTTTTCTTGCTCTGCTTGATTCTTAGGGTTTTCTCTCAATACTAAATCTCCCACTTGAAATGCTCTAGGTTTGATCTTTTTTTTGTAGTTCCTTGAAATTCAGTTTTGGTACACTTTAAAGTGTTCATAAGCTTCAGTTTGATGTTCTTCTAATAATTCAATTGTTGAAGTCTTGAAACCCTATAATCCTCATAATTTATCAACCCTTGTAATGATACTCTCAAATAGGGGATTTCAACCTCTAAAGGTAAAACAACTTATGCTCCATAGACCAAAGAGAATGGTGTTGCTCCCATTGGTGTTCTAATGCTTGTTCTATAATCCCACAATGTCGGGTTCAATTGTATATGCCAATACCTTCCTAAATTATCAACCAATTTCTTCAATATCTTAAGGATGTTCTTATTTTTTGCTTCGGCTTGACCATTTCCTTGAGGATATTAAATTGAAGAAGAATGGTGTGTAATGTAAATGTCTCACACAGTTCATCAAAATCTTTATTCTTGAATTGTTTTCCATTGTCTGTGATGATGGATTGAGGAATACCATATCGACAAATAATGTGCTTTAGAATAAACATGGAAACTTGTTTACCCATTGCAATTGTTAATGACACAACTTCTACCCATTTTGTAAAGTATAATGTTGTAGTTATACTGAACTTATGACCATTGGATGAAGGTGGATAAATCATCCCAATAAGATCAATTCCCCATTGATAGAAAGTCCATGGTGTAATGATTAGGTGTAGATCTTGTGTGGGAACATGGATCATATCTCCATGATATTGACATTTCAGACACATTTTGACAAATTGACAAGCATCTTTCTCTAAGGTTTCCAAAAGTAACTCATGCAAAGGATTTTCTTAGCTAGATTTAATCCACTTGAATGAGACCCGCAAATACCCTCATTAATGTCACATAAAGATAATGTCAATTCCTCATCATCTAGACACCTAATTAGTGTTGCGTCAAGACTTTTACGATACAATGTGTCAGATAAGATAGTATAATGGGCTCCTTAGCGTATGAAATATCTCTTTTGGGTTCGACTTTGGTCCAAGGGTAAAAATTGGTCTTTTAGATAGGTAAATATAGGTCTATACCAAGGTGAGTCATATCCATTTAATATGAAAATGATTTGGGTTTTAGGTAATTCAAAAGAAGGTTTTACCAATTCTTCCACCAAGAACTCATACCTAGCATTCTGATCTAGCATTTGAAGTAATGAAGATAAAGTAGCCATAGCATCTACTGCTCTATTTTGGCTCTTGGAATTTGTTCAAATGTGATCAAAACAAATTAATTTTCCAATTATCTACCATCCTTTTGTAAGGCATCAACTTTTCATCTTTAGTTTGGTATTCATCATTAATTTGGTTAATAAATAGTTGTGAATCTCCATATACTTGCAGTTCTGTCACATTCCATTCTAAAGCCATTTTTATTCCAATGACTAAAGCCTCATATTCTGCAATGTTATTGGTACATGGAAATAAAAGTTTGTAAGACTTAGGAATAGTATATCCTTTAGGTGTGATCAACAAAATGCCCGCTCTTGATCCATGTTGGGTATAAGATCCATCAAAATACAACTTCAATGCTTTTGCTTCCACATTTACTATCTCTACATTTGGAAATTCTATCTGAATAGGATGACTTGAAACTAAGGGATTTTCTGCCAATTGATCTGCTATTACTTGTCCCTTAATGGATTTTTAGTCCACATACTCAATATAAAACTCACTTAATATCATCACCCATTTAGCAATCCTTCCTGTGAGAGTTGTTTTGCTAAGCAAATATTTGAGTGGATCAATCTTAGCAATCAATTTAACCTTGTGCATCAACATGTAATGTCATAGTTTTTGGGAAGAAAAAAATACCACTAAGAAAGATCACTCCATGATACTATATTTTAACTCATATTTAATCAAGGTTCTGCTTAAGTAATAGATTTCTCTTTCTTTACCCTCATCATCTTCTTGTGGTAATAAAACCACCAAAGACCGCTCTGTTGCTGAAATATACAATAATAAGGGTTTACCTTTGATGGGTGGCATAAAAATAGGTGGATTTAATAAGTATGTCTTCAATAATGTAAAGGCTTCTTCACATTCATAATCCCATTTGAAAATAGCATTCTTGTGTAACAACCTAGTAAAAGAATGGCACTTTTCCGCCAATTGAGATATAAACCTTCTAATGGATTGAATCCTTCCTTGTAATGATCTCATCTGGCTAATGTTTTTGGGTGTTTCCATCTCCACAATTGCTTACACCTTTTCTGGATCTAATTCTATTCTTTTAGATGAAACTATGTATCCCAATAGATTTCTAGGTTGGATACCAAATGCACACTTTTTAGGATTTAACCCAACTTTAAATTGTTCCGATCTTGTCAAGATTTTCTCCAAAATAGGTAGATGATATTTTCTTTCATGTGACTTTGCTAAAATGTCATCAACATAATCTTCAACAAAGGTGTGCATCATGTCATGGAAAATTATAGTCATTTCCCTTTGATAGGTAGCTCTAGCATTTTTAAGGCCGAATGACATGACATTCCAACAAAATTTAACCCAAGGGAAAGTAAAAGAAGTCTTATCTTGATCTTTGGGTGCTATTCTAATTTGATTGTAACCACTAAATCCACCAATTAATAAGAACATGGAGTGTCCCGCTATTAAGTCCACTATAGAATCAATCCTTGGTAATGGAAAATCATCTTTAGGGAAAGCAAGGTTAAGATCTCTAAAATCACTACACACTTCGATGGATTTGTCATGCTTTGTCACAAGTACAATGTTTGAAATCTATTTTGCATAGGCTATGACTCTTGTGAAGCCAACTTTTAGTAACTTCTCTAATTCCTCTTTAACCAACAAAGCCACATGAGGATGCATTGTTCTCAACTTTTTCTTGACTGGTTTTACTCCAGGTCTCACATTGAGGTGATGCATTATGAAACTAGGATCTAATTTCAAAAAATCCGCATAAGAATATGCAAAATTGATTTGCTTTCCTTGGAAAAAAATTGATGAAATCCTCTCTTTCTATTGGAGTTAAAGATGCTGCTAAATGGATGAACTTGGTTTCCAATTTCATGCCAATGTTAACCTTTTCTGTTGGCTCAATTAAGATGGGAGATCTTTCCTCTCCATGTTCGGGTAAAGTGTCCAATCTCTCTTCCTTAGATGCCATAATTGAGTTTTCACCTTTAGAAACATCCTTTATTTTTACTTTTTTGGGGTCTAGCACTGCCACATGGTGGTTTTTGTAATCACCTAAAAATGGCCACCTAAACCCTAGACCCCCAATCTCAGCAATTAATAAAGAAACCCTAATCTTGATTATTTTAAGTCCTAAATCAAACAAGCAATTCATCAAATTCAAACTGATCTGACCTAAACCCTAGGTCCTAATTGATCATCTTACTTGATTAATTAATTAATTCCTAAAATCATATTACATTGGAAAATAAACTTTATACTATTATTTAATTGATATTATGACATTAATTAAATAAAAATTACAAAATTGTCAATTAAATAAAAAAGGAATTAAATTAATTATAAAAACATAAATGTGCATCCAAAATCAATTAATTTATTAAAAATGCATATGATATCATCAAATCCAGTTAACTGATTTATCAAAATGGAAACAATCCAGTTCCCCTCAGTTAACTGATTCTCCACTATTTATCTTTTTGGAAACATTTCAGTTAATTGTGAACTGATTTTGGAAGTTACCAAAATAACTGATCAGTTAGTTCAGTCAACTAACTCTCTCGACCAATTGAGTCACTTGCACATGGATTGTTCTTCTTCAATCGAATCTGAGCCACTCTTTTTGTTTGATCTCGACCGTCGATTCGAGAGAGATTTCTATAAAAGAGAAACTCTTTTCCTTCACAAAGGAACCTAATTTTTATTAAATTTATTATACTGCATTTTTATCTTAGCTTTCTTCCATGTTTTAGCTTTCATTTATGCAACATTGTTGTTTACTTTTATTCAAGCATGCAAATATAAAATTAGAGCACACTTTGATTTGGTGTTGTTAAAATGAATATCTCACATTTCATTTAGTGCTTCTAAAACAAATCTTAATCAGCTTTGGATGAACAACAATCTGCATTTATATTTTTCATGTAGTTAATCAATCATTTAGCTCAATCATCTAGATTAAATCCTTCGTTTAGGTCTTCGGTGTAGTCACTGAGCTTGCAATGATCTGAGAGCAAGCTCATACTCCTGCCTACTAGGAGGCAACAGGTCGATTCATTCACACATCCAGGATGAATTAATCTATATTAATTTATGTATGTGATTGAAGAGAAATGACCATGTTGAAGTGTATGGCTAAATTAGAGGCCCACATTTAGCTATCACATTTTTGGCGCCCACCATGGGGCTCGAACCCGCGACCACGAGGTTAATTTTTGTGAGTTTTGTGATAAATTTCTGGGCTATTTTTCCATAAATCTGAATGATGTTTTAATTGGTACATGCACATATGACATGATATAGATTCAAAATATATATTTCTGGAAAGGTATTTGAGTTATCTTTCATGTGCCATTGGTTTGAATTAATTTCGTTGGGATTTGCAAAAGTTATGGTCATTTTAGTGGAGACTAGTCAAAACCTGATTTTATGAAATTTGACTGATGTTTTTATTGGTACGTGCACATATGAAATGATACAGATCCAAAATTTATATTTATAGAAAGGTATTTGAGTTAGCTTTCATTTTCCACTAGTTTGAATTAATTTCATTGGGATTTGCAAAAGTTATGATTGATTTAGTGCAGACTGGTTAGAACCTAATTTTTATGACAACACATTTTTCGATTATCAAATGATATATTATCTTTGACTAACCTGATTTTCTAACACGTGGGATTGGCAAGCTGTGTGTTTTTTTTTTTAATGTATTTTTATAACAGTGGTTTGCATGTGCAGGAATAGGTAAGGTTTTCATAACAGTGGTTTGCAGGACGCTGGAAAAGAAGACTAAAACACAAACTACTCACGAATTGGTTTTGTAGGTTGCCTTTGATCGATAGAACGCAAAACATTGTGCTTACATCTTGTTTTTTATTTCTTAAAATAGGAACTGACATGCAAGAATTCTTAAAATGAATATTTTTTTGATGTTTTAGGAATGACAATGATGTCAGGAAACTATGCTCTCGCCCTTTTGGGATGATCAGAAATCCGGAAACATTATTGTAATTTTCTTATTCTGCTTGAAGTGTCTTCTAGTTTTGTAAACCCAAAGAATTTCATGGATGTATCCTCTCCCCTTGCCTTCACAGATCTTGGGTGAAAGATAAATCCATACAAATCCTTTAGCGTGGCTACCTCTCGAGTGCTTTAACAGAGCCGGTGAGAGTGGATTGCCCAACCGGTAACAGGCTAAAGCCAAGCCCTTCCAAATCAGTATATAAAAAATGTCATTGTGATTAATGTCATAGTAAACAGGTGTTCATTGCATTATATCAGGAAGAAGATCTCTCTCAGTACCCTTGTGGTGCATTAAAACCTATAGAACATAACTTTTGTAGGCTGGGAGGCCTCCATAACAGAGCTAATCTTTTGCAAGTATAACCACCTTAACGGATGCCTTGACTACACACTTTGTTCTAGTAACCAAAATCCCTCTATCTGTTGGTGTGGAAGGTCAGAGACCGCCTAAGACATCCCACACTTTCACAACTCTTAGTAGAGACAATATTCCCTTGGAAAGTGATTACCCTTGGGATTCGAAGCTTGGTGTGCTTGAGAAGTGAGTACACATGTAAGAAGGAGCCTGTGCCTCCAAGCTTCTAAGTTGTCCGCTATGAGTAGGCATGGCTGAGCTTTGGTTCAAGTGGGAACTCAACAGATATTGCCATGGCTATCCTAGGATTGTGGTGTCTCTATTATTTTTACAACAAACATTCTGCTTGATGTGTCTTGCGTGGGTGAAGCATCAAAACAAATAGACATCAAAACATTCAAAATGAACATCAAACCAAACAGCAAAATGATCAACAATTCAAAATCTGCACTTTTAGGTGTTAAGTTATCAAACTCTTTTCTGAGTTTTCTCCATCTGATACCAAACCTTGGGAATCTATCAACTTGTCCAATTCTGTATTCTGCTGTGAAGGTTCTGTCTGAATTTTCACAAATCTGTCTTCTCACCAACATCAGTACTAGTTTGTCTTTGACTGCAATCTGTTGATAGTCTGACTCATTGCTATTTCAAAATCTAATTTCATTGTGCTAGTCCAAGTGACTTGTAACTTTAATCACTTTGTCTACATTGTCCTTATCCTGAGTTGTGAGAGCAGGTTTGTTAACCTTGACTCAAGATCAGAGTCATTGCTTCTCTCTCTCAGTTGGACTTTATCTCCTTTGTCCTTTGGTCTTGGACTTAATCAACACTTTAGATATCACTTCAGCACCTGACAGT
>MU226547.1:651678-669217 GCA_018584345.1 Thuja plicata
TTCTTGATAATGATCTCATCACATTACCTCAAGCCACATCACATGGACGAAGATTCTTGAGTAACTATTGTGCATATCATCAACATAATGAGCATAAAACTTCATCTTGCATGGAGTTGAAACATAAGATACAAGATCTCATAGATGATGGCATAATCAAAGTTGAAAATACTAATGATTCATCTAATCTTGAGCATGATCAATATCAAGAATCCATGTCTAGCAATGGTTCACAGATCACATCTACTTCTTCCACCATTCCTCCATCTCCTAAAGCTTCATCACCTGTATCAAGAATTGAGCTTAATGATGACTATGTCTACCCTTAGGGACTACCTCTAAAAGAGATCCAAGCTAATCAACATACATCTGTAAGTCTTTCTCAGACTTCACTAATCATAGACCCAAAGTGTCTATGTGTTTCAACGCTTATCATGCCTATTGTAAATGATTGTCCATCAACCTGTCAAGAATCCCATATGCAGATCAAAACTCCTACCTCATCCTTATAAGTGGCTCCATGTCAAGAGGGCAATCCAAAGTGTGAAGAAATTAATATCAGTAATGATCAAGATCAAGCTACCATTCATCCTTACCCAACAGTTGACCAAAGTCACACATCTCAAGAGTCCCATGATGATTTCATCATCCCCTTCCATTTCTTCCCAGAAGAAACTCTTACATCTCATATATCTTATCCATTTCCCAAGCAAGATCAAGATATCCTTTCTGGCATCTCTAATGGGCCTATTGAAAATCAAGAGAAAGGTACTCTTTGTACACCATATAAAGATCCTTGTCAAGATCAGAGCATCCCATCATCTCTTTGTCATGCTCCTCCATATCTACCTCAAGAAAACATCATTCCTCTAAATCCCTTACAGAATAATAAATCTCCTCAAGCTTCAGTTGCTCCTATCAAAGTTGCTCATGCTACTATTGATATACAGATGAATTCAAATGAGAAGAGCCTTGGCAATGCAGCTCAATTAAAAAGATGTTGATATTCCTTCCACACCTTATATCCCTCCATTCAAATGTAAGCATCATCCTTCTCCATCCTCCAAATCCATCCTTGGTTCCTATATTCCAAAGCTAAAACCATCAAACCTTCCGTCTATATTGGGTCCTTATATCCCTCCATCTATGTACCCTATCTCCTATCAAGATCAACAAAGACATACATCCTTGAAATCTCCTTATCAACAAATCCATATGAACCAGTCATATCAGTCCTATTCATCCACACTCCCCAAGTCTTTTGGAAGCAATTTGGATGTGCAATGAAGAAATTAGAAATACAAGAATCCATGTATATATGAAGATCACTATGTCTCATCTAATCGACATGTGACTACAAAGAGACCGCAAAGGTCCACTGAGAAAAGAATAACATCAAAGAAAATATGGGTACCTAAATCTATCATGGAAGAATTGAGTTCTAAATCCAAGAAAAGAATAATATCAAATAAAATATGGGTTCCTAAATCCATCATGGATGAATTGCATTCTAAGTCATCCAAAAGCAATGATATATCAAAAGCTATGTGGATTCCCAAGTCTCTTCCAAAGGACTTGGATACAAAAAGAAAATCAAAAGCTATGTGGATTCCCAAGTCTCTTTTAAAAGGCTTGAACAAAAAGGAAAATTTGGAGCTGGCATCCAAGCTTCCAAAGTCTTCCACTGCATCTCCATCTAAACACCTCCTATCTTTGTCATCCATCTTGGGTCCTCGTATACCAAGATCCATTTCAGCTCATCCATCAAAGTCTCGAGCTATTGCATCCACTTTTCCTCCATTTTTCCACTACCCTTCAAGGGGTGTGTCAATGTTGATCTTATCACCATACCCTATCCAATATCCTGCACCTACCTCCTACTCATCCATCTCATATCCTTCCATTCCGCTTATCCAATCCATCACACAAATCCTTGACTACCATCTCCCTTATCCTCCATATCATTTTTCTCTATCCTCACCTTATCAACATCTTTTGAGCATACTTTCAGCGGCCTTGGCACATCATAGCATATCTTTTAAAGGAGCACTATCCAAAGAGCATGAAGCTTAAGTTCCTCCAATAAAAAAAGTACAAAAAAAGAAAAAGAAAAAAAAGTGCCTTGGTGAAAACCTGGTAAACAGGCACCTTGGTAGCAAAAGTAAAGATAAATCAATCCATCCTATGGTGAAAACCACTTCTTGTGGGGCCTTGGATAAGTACCATGATGAAAACCTAGCAAACAAGCGTCATGCGTAATTCCTCCTACTTGCTTTCTTAACTTGGGGGCAAGTTCCTTCCATGTCATCGTATCTATCATGTCTTACATCTAGTTAGCCCATGAGCATCCATGCTCCTTCTGGGGATCTTGACAAGGTTGAACCTATCCATGAGCATCATTTATCTTTACATGCATTATCCTTTCCATCATCCTATTCACTTGCTCTCATCCATGCTACCATATCGTGATCTTGCTTATCCCAAGACTATCCTTCCTATCTTTGAGCATTCCTTCGATAATGTTCACTTATAGCCTCCATCACCCCTTATCCCGATTGCGCTATCATAGATATATCCTATCCAATAGTGACCCCTTGGTCTTGATCTAAATGAAGAATGAAAAAAATGAAAAACTATTTCTCAAAAGTCTTTTGACATGTCCATTCTTTTGGACTCCATGCTTTTCATGACATCAGGTCATTGTCCTATATGCTATCCAGCACCGCTCCCTGAGCCTATATTGCTATATTTATTTTTCCCTAGCTTGGGTAATCTTGAGGAGACTATCCTTGAAGGTTGCATTCACCCTCTTCATCCATAATTGTCTTTTCACCTCATCCATCAGCTTTCTCATCCATCTGTAATGTCCTCTACCTTGCTAGACATTGGGGGCAAACCAATGTGATCTTGCTTAAGATCAGGTAATCTCTGAAAAAACTAAAAAAAAAAAAGTGAAAAATGATCCTGAAAAAAATCTAAAAATTGGAAAAAGTCCTGAAAAAATGATCATCTTGATGAAAACCTAGCAATAGGCACCTTGATGCATCAATCAAAAAAATGAAAAAATGGAAAACTACAAAAAAATTGAAAAATAAGAAAAAGTGCCTTGGTAAAAACCTGGTAAACATGCACCATGGTAGAAAAAATAGAATCTCTACCAAGTAGGTGAAAACCTGGTAAACAGCTGCCTCTTGTACTCAACGCTCCATCTATCAATACTCAATCTTGGCATCAATCCTTTGCTTTAGTTTGTACATATCTTTTCGTCACTTTTGTGACACTCTGGTTCTTCTGAGAACCCTCCTGGCTTGAAACTGATCCAGAGTCATAGCCTGGGGGCAATCAAATCGGATTTGTCCTCGTAGTATGAGTCAAGTCAGTTATTGTCATTTGCTATTTGGGGCATGGGTCCCCAATTTGATCGCATCTTTGGATTACACTAGAGTCAGTAATCTTGTCATTCTAAAGGACAACTCGCTACTAATGCAAACACATGTTTCTCAAAAACACAATCAACAATGTTTCTTAACACTATCTTTGGACACATCTATGTTTCTTAACACACATTGGATATCACAAACGTAAATGACAGATCAATAGAAATCAAACACATCGCACACACAAGCACAACGATGTTTCTCAATACCTCATTCATATACACATCCAAAAACTTTGAAACTGGCTAAAGTATGCTGAACTTCTATTTGTATGCTATCTATTTTCAATGATTTCATTAATCTTTTCTTTGTCTATTGCTTGTTGGTGTGGTCCCGATGATCCAGCAATGTCAAATAAACTGGGTGTATGTGGTAAGAGCTCCTGCATTAAGGCAGAAAAGCCTCACATCCCTCGATCCTATTTATTTGTACACCAAGGTGAGGTCGAAACTATCTCCTTGACTGTTATTTCTCTATTTGTTTACACAAGCACACACTCATGGTTATCTTGGCTTTGAATGCCTCAATATTGGTGTACTCTTGCACTATCAAAACTGGAAACAACATTCAAGTCATCTCAGCTTTTGTGCCTCGATGCTTATGTTAGTTTCCCATATCTTATCCGATGAAAGTCATATTCATATTCTTATGGTTGCAATGGCACCAGTAAGGATTGTATCGACTCTGATGTTCTAAAAATGCTCAATGATGAAAATTTTCAACTGCTAAAGCTCAGTGACTACACCTTAGGTTGCATTCATGTTAGTCTTACATCTGCATCTACATAGTGTTGAAATCAGCATAATAACTTTATATCTGTCCAATGTGAAGGATCTAAGATTCTAATCTATCAATCTTCTCATCATCAAGTGGTCATGACACCCCTTGCTAAATCAACTGACCTGATTCTATTTTTAGGATCGAAATTGAAATCTGCAGCTGACCACTTGCACTACCAATGGAAATCTCTCATACTTTTCTTCTCATCAATCCATGTATCTTACTTTTGGTCAATCTCAGTCAACAAGATCTCTAATCAAGTATAGATTTTGTCCTAACCACGTTGACCTCTTTCTAATCAACTCAGTTTATTCTTAAATTGTCTAATCAATTGAATTGCTTCTCATCACTGGGGCACATAGCC
Organism: Thuja plicata; assembly: GCA_018584345.1. Classification (NCBI taxonomy): domain Eukaryota; kingdom Viridiplantae; phylum Streptophyta; class Pinopsida; order Cupressales; family Cupressaceae; genus Thuja; species Thuja plicata. The sequence goes on from MU226547.1 coordinate 656,260, forward strand.
ATATTTTGATTTTTCTCTTGAGGGGGCAGGATCAGGACATCAACAATCCAGTGATCACATCCTTAATCAAAACCCCATTGCTTGGGGCATCTCAGCTTCATCGCATCAAATCAAGTTGAGATCATCTTAAATCAAAAGCAACCTAATCAATGGTCTTATACAGTGGTGAATACACTCAAAACCATACAAGATCGGTCTTATATGAGATATTCATTATTAAAACTAGATACATTAATCAAAATTGGCTTCATCGCTTCAAATCAAGTCAATTTGCTTGCTAATCAAATCTCTTAATGGTAATCAGTTTCATCACTTCAAATCAAACTGGTTATGCATTCAAACCAATCAAAAAGGTTTAAGATTTCCTGACAGATGTTTAGTTTCATCACTTCAAATCAAATTGAGCATTTTGTTTTAAATCTTTTGATTGATCTTTGTCCAATCAAGCTCGACGTCGGACTTCTTCTTCAAAAGAATGGTTTCATTGCTTCAAATCAAACTATTCTTGATCTCATCAGTAACATTTCTTTGAATCAATGCGCTGATTGCACATCAATTCAAAGAGGGGCAAATGTAATCACCTACAAATGGTCACCTAAACCCTAGACCCCCAATCTCAACAATTAATCAAGAAACCCTAATCTTGATTATTCTAAGTCCTAAATCAAACATGCAATTCATCAAATTGAAACTGATCTAACCTAAACCCTAGGTCCTAATCGATCATGTTACTTGATTAATTAATTAATTCCTAAAATCACATTACATTGGACATTGGCAAATAAACTTTATACTATTATTTAATTGATATTATGACATATTAATTAAATAAAAATTACAAAATTGTTAATTAAATCAAAAAGGAATTAAATTAATTATAAAAACATAAATGTGCATCCAAAATCAATTAATTTATTAAAAATGCATATGACATCATCAAATCCAGTTAACTGATTTATCAAAATGGAAACAATCCAGTTCCACTCAGTTAACTGATTCTCCACTGTTTGTCATTTTGGAAACATTTCAGTTAACTGTGAACTAATTTTGGAAGTTTCCAAAATAACTGATCAGTCAGTTTAGTCAACTGACTCTCTCAACCAATCGAATCACTTGCACATGGATTGTGCTTCTTCAATCGAATTTGAGCCACTCTTTTTGTTCGATCTTGACTGTCGATTCGAGAGAGATTTCTATAAAAGAGAAACCCTTTTCCTTCACAAAGGATCCTATTTTTTATTAAAGTTATTATACTACATTTTTATCTTATCTTTCTTCTATGTTTTAGCTTTCATTTATGTAGCATTGTTGTTTACTTTTATTCAAGCATGCAAACATAAACTTAGAGCACACTTTGATTTGGTGTTGTTAAAATGAATATCTCACATTTCATTTAGTGCTTCTAAAATGAATCTTAATCAGCTTTGGATGAACAACAATCCGCATTTACATTTTGCATGTAGTTAATCAATCATTTAGCTCAATCATCTAGATTAAATCCTTCATTTAGGTCTTCGGTGTAGTCACTGAGCTTGCAATGATCTGAGAGCAAGCTTATACTCCCGCCTACTAGGAGGCAATAGGTCGATTCATTCACACATGTAGGATGAATTAATTTATATTCATTTCTATATGTGATTGAAGAGAAATTACCATGTTGAAGTGTATGGCTAAATTAGAGGCCCACATTTAGCTACCACAGTTTTCACCACTAGACCTTTTCATTTTTTTACTTTTTATTTTTATTTTTTCTTGTGGATTGAGATATTTTACCCTTTCTTCCATCATCATGTTTGGACCGAATTCATTGGTGGAAGATGGTTCAACCACATTGAGTTATTGGGCAATGACATTATCATTAGGGAAATAAATTAAGTCATTTGGCTCGGTCAAATCCCAATCAATAAGTTCAGGATGGATGAGAGATAAGAACTCATTAGGTAATTTTTCATTCACAAGGTTTAAGGACATGACTTCATTTGAAGGTTCATACATTTTATCGCTTAAGTCAATAACATGTGCTTGCTCAAGGTATTCCATGGAAGTTGGATCAAAATTCTCTTCACTAGAGTCCTCATATATTTCCATAGGAAAAAATACTTGTGAATTAAGCCTAATGTTTGAATCTCCCCCCATGAACGTACCCATGGTTTACCTACCCATTGATTTTCACTAGATGCTTGTCCTACATTTGATGCTTGAGAATCATTAGGCACTTGGGCAGAACTCGATCCTTGATCCATATTGGCTTGTTTGCTTTAACTAGCTATAGGAGCATAGGTATTCATGACATCTATTTCCTTTTCATGAAAATAATCTTTGGATAGAGAATCTCATTCATATTCTCCAGAGTCATCTTCACTTTCAGATCCAAACATATGTACATGTTGATGACAATTATTCAATTGTGTATTGTTATTGATGTTACACATGTATATGCACTTATGTAGTAATGTTACACAAATGTCTACATCCAAATTGAGCACAATTAGTGTATTCCAAGTGAATCTCAGTGTTTTCCAAGCTCAGCTGGGTATTGAAGAAATTTAGTTGTTATCAAGCTCGGTCGGGCATTATAGTGTAGGTCGGGCATTGAAGAATTTTAGTGTTGATTGAGTTAAACAGTTAGTGTCAGTCGACTAACAGATGATTACATTTTATGTTTAATTGGGCATATGAAGCCGATAGATTTGAGTTTTATTATTCAGTTGTAAGGTTATAGAGGCCGAGTGTGGATCCAGTTTAGAACCAGAGCAAGATATGAATCAACAAAGACAGTTGCATGTACAATCAGGTCAATCCATTTTTACTTTCTAACAATTGTAGCAATGATTCAAATCTCTTAACAGAGTAGACTTAACAGTCTTTTGTAAATCCTCTCACAAGGCGACATTTCTATATTGAAGTGTTTGATACCTCTAACAAGTCCACTCCTCATAAGGTGATTAAATCCTCTAGCAGGGTCACACCTAATAGTGTGTTATTATAACCTTTAACAGGGTTGGCTCCTAATAGGGCTCACTTCAGAAGAGTGAAAAATAGTAACTAGTTGCAATTGGTGGTTTTTCCCATATTGAGTTTCCATGTTAAATCTTGGTATCATCTGTGTTCATGTTATTTACTTTATGTTTTATGTTTATGCACATAATCTCTAAAAGGATAATTAATTTAAATATCTCAAGATTGATTGGTTCTCCGAGTTACAACAGAATATCTTAATTAACTTAGTGACAATGATATATTGTTCAAGACATCTAAGGGACTTGGATTTGTTTTTGTAGTAAGTGATTCATCCCTCCCCTCTCAAATACTCATATCATTTCCAACAATTGGTATCAGAGCTCCAAGTGCTTGCAGGGAAGGTTTAAAGGCCTAAGCTAAAGATTAGAGATGTCTTACAGAAGGGAGATCCCCAAGCTTAACAAAGACAACTTTCAGACATGGCAGGAGCTGATGAAGCTACATTTATCTACTATTGGAGATAGTGGTTTGCAATTCCTGCATAACAAATATGTGGAACCACAGGTACCTTTGACTAGGGGATAGATGGTGGATAGGAAGATTCATAATATAATGATGATTAATATAGATTCTTCACTTAGCTACTCATAATTTGATGAAGTCAAGGACCTCCCTACTGCCTTTGATATGTGGAACAAACTACATGATATTCATGGAGGAGATGCAAATTTAAAGAGAGCCAAATGAGAAAGTCTCAGAGGTCAGTTTGATATGATGAAAATGAAAGAAGGAGAATAAATTACAAAATACAGTGTAAGAATTGAGAATTGTATAAGTGCCATCAGAGCCGCAGGTGGAAAAATTGAAGATACTACAATGGTTAGTAAGGTAGTGAGAACTTTACTTCCTATCTATGCAATTAGAGTTTCATCTATTCAAGAGATGAGGTGTAGTAATGATATATCTCTAGATGCATTGATTGGAAGGCTATCATCATTTGAGTTGGACAATTTTGACAATTATTCTCCTAACACTAGAAATCTTAAGTCTGCATTCAAAGCTAAACTAAACCTTGTAAAGAAGGATAGATACTCTAAAAATAAATAGACTACTAGTGACACTGATGATGAAGATATGGAAATCATTGAAGCACTACATGAAAAGAGAGCTGCCAAAGGAAAAGGTAAATACAAAGGAAGAATACCATTGATTTGATTTTCATGTAATGAGGTTGGTCACATTACTGCTAAGTGTCCTATCAAAGATGATAAATATGAGAGAAAGTTCAACAAATATAAAGGCAAGAAAGATTTCAACAGTTATAAAAAATACAAGGACAAAGGTAAGAAATCTTGTTATATTGCTAAAGATTCTGATAGTGATGAAGATGAAGATGAAATGGTTTCCATTGCTATTAAGGATGAGTCAGATAATGAAGATGATGAAAAGACTACACTATTCTTTCATACCAGAAAAAATGAAACTTGGATAATTGACAGTGGTTGTTCTCACCACATGACTGGTGATAAAACAAAATTTGAAACTCTTGAGCACTATGATGGTGGGAGTGTCATTTTTGGGAATTTGAAAAGGTTGTATCGCTCTAACTGAAGGAATTAAATGTGATAATTCTTATTGGGTTGAAGGACTAAGGAAAAATCTACTAAGTGTGGCACAATTGAATAAAATTGGTCTCAAGTTAGAATTCATGAATGGTAAGGCCAAGCTCATGGATGGTAAAGGAAACCTAGTTGGAACTGGCAAGCAAACAAAAGGTAATCTATTTTATCTTGATCTCAATGAAATTTCATGTTTTATTGCACAAGTATTAGAAAGCTGGTTATGGCATAAAAAGGCTATGTCATGCGAACTTTGATAACCTGGTTAACATAAGCAAGAACATAAGAGTAAGAGGTATTCCTGTTTTAAAGAAACTTGAATTGGAAACATGCAAACAATGTCAAATTGGGAAAATGAGCAAATCTAGTTTCAAGAGCAAGAACTATAATACTGAAGAAGTCTTGGAATTGGTAGACACTGATCTATGTGGACCAATTGGGACACAAAGTTACACTAGAGAGAAGTATTTCATTCTATTTGTTGATGATCATTTCAGAATGATGACTTTTATGTTTCTCAAATAAAAATTAGAAGCTTTTCATAAATTCAAATGGTACCTTGCCAGAGTTGAAAAGGAAACATAAAAGAAACTAAAGTGCCTAAGATCTGATAGAGGAGGAGAATTCATTTTTAATGAATTCAATGAATTTTACAATGAAAGAGGAATCAAGAGACAAGTATATACCCCTGGTACACCACAGCAAAATGGAATAGTAGAAAGAAGAAACAGATCCATCATGGATTGTGCAAGAAAATTGATGATTGAAAAGAATATTGCTACCAAATACTGGAAGGAAGCCATCAACACTGCAATTCACACCTTGAACAAAGTTCAACTAAAGAAAGGTACTGAGAAGACACCTTTTGAATTATGGTATGGCCATAAACCTAATGTTCATTATTGATGACATGTAACTGATTAAATGTTTGATAATGTTAAGTTGAAGATAATGCAAGACATTAAATTAGTTAATGGTTTGTATTGTCATTGATGTCAACTTGATATCATCTGTACGGTCATGTATATAATGCCAAAGACTTCAGAGAATCAATGGAACAAAGATTATACTTTCAGCAATTCATAAAATTCAAGTATTCACTAAGTGACAAATAACACCGACGGAGTGCACACCATCGGTAAAGGCAAAAACCAAAGTCACAGTGATACCAGACGAGTAGAAGACAGTATTGCCTGACAAAGAAAAATCATCAAATGCCCGACGAGATAAAAATAGAGTTGCCCAACGAGTAAAATCCAATGATGCCTGATGGAAGGAGATCCTGAAGCTGACTGGAGTCACACCGACAGAACTGGCAGTTGTCATCGATGACTAACTGCAGAGTTGATCGACATAACAGAGAGTTCAGAAAATGACAAAATATCTAGCTGGCAAGAGCTAAAGATAGACTTAACTGGTTGTTTTCATTGTTTTATTTGACCAGAGTTAAGTGATTGATTTAAATAAGATTTGTACAGTTGGAAAAAAGATAACTACAAGATAAATCAGGACTTAAGCCTTAAACCAGATTGACTAGATTATTTTTCATGCCAAGAATCAAGAAACGGTGAATATCATGTCTATATAAGAGACAAGCTTAATTCATTTCCAAATCATCACATGAATAGGGGTGAATAATAAGAGGATGCTAAAGAGAAACTGATGAAGGATAACTTCATGTAATACTGATCAATCAAGCTGAAGGAGAGCTAAGGAATTCTGTAGACACTGATGAACAATGAAACACATCATCACAGAGTAGAAAGTGTGGAGCGTAAAGAATTGAATTGATACATTGATCAAAGAGGTAATGTACTTAAATAGATCTAGAAATCTGCAATTCAAGTTGAATTAGAAATAGGTCATTGTGTTTCAGTTTAACCATTGAAGCATCAAGTCTCTTAACAGAGCAAGACTTAACAATCTTCTATATGTTGAGGTACATCCCAAGGAGTGCCAAAAAGGTTGATTCATGAACGTAGCACTAGTTTTGCCTAAAGCCTATTGATAGTCTAAGAAGGAGGTTGATTCAAGGATGGTAGCAAACTGAGTTGCCTGATACTAAGTGACAACCTCTATGCATAAAATCCTCTAACAAGGTCACACCTAACAATGTGTTTGTAACATTTAACAGGGTTGGCTCCTAATAGGGCTCACTTCAGAAGAGTGAAAATTTGGGGTACCGGTCCCAGTGGTTTTTCCCTTAATAGGGTTTCCACATTAAAATCCATGTGTTATATGTGTATGGTTTATTACTTTACTGTTTTATATTTCACATATGTATTTCTGGATTTATTGGTATACTCTGCATATTTACTAAGTGTGGGTAAATGAGTTTTACTGCTTATCGGTAATCAAAGAGAAAAAGGTCAGAAAATGAAAACCGACAGACAGTTAATTATTATAAGTATTTCGTGGCATGCATCTTGTAAGGGAAATAATAATCTGAGGTTTATTTGATTGGTGGTTAGAATAAAGAAATTTTTTTGAAGCAACTGATTCACCCCTCCCACTCTCAGTTATTACTAACAATTGGTATCAGAGCTTGTGTGCTTAGAAGGAAGGTTTCAAGACCTAATTCAGGATCACAAGATGAACATACGAGATGTGCCCAAGTTGAACAAAGACAACTTTGCTTCATGGAAAAGCAGGATAAGACTCCACTTATCAGGTATTGGTAATGATGTTACTCAATACTTAGATACTAAATATGTGTTTCCTACAAGAGAATTAACAGTATATCAATTGAGAGAGAAGCATGAGCATAACTGCATGGTTATAGAGCTCTCTTCCTCACTCTTTGATGTTGAAGTTGAAGATGTCAAGGATTGCAAAATTGCAAAGAAAATGTCAGACAAACTGAAGCTTGTACATGGAGGTGATACATATGTTCTGAGAGCCAAGGCAGAAAGTCTTAAAGGAAAATTTGATGATCTCAGAATGAAAGAAGGAGAAAATATTACATAGTACAACACAAGAATAAAAGAAGTTTTCAATGCTATACGAGGTGTTGGAGGTACACTTGAAGAGGAGATAGTGGTAAGTAAAATCTTAAGAATCTTACTGTCTATATATGCTATTAGAGTTTCTGCTATTCAAGAAATGAGAGCAGTAGAAAACAACATAGTTACTCTTGATAGTTTAATTGGTAGACTAATTTCATTTGAGATGAATAACTTTGATAATAGTGTCTTACCAAACTCAGAGTCTACATTTAAGTCTTCTATGAGAATAAGAAAATCAAGTCAAAGACACACATCTAGAAGAGCTAGTGAAAGTGAAAGTGAAGAAGAAGATCTAGATGAAATAGAAGCACTCATGGCAATGAGAATGCAGAGAGGCAAAGGTAAATACAAAGGCAAGTTACCACTTGTATGCTTTAATTTTAGAGAGATTGGACACTTTGCTACAAGATGTCCTAACAGAAGAAAAGATGACAAAGGTAATTATAGATCTTTTGAGAAGAAATCCGACAGAGGTGATAACAAAGATTACAGAAGTTACCGACAATCAGAAAGAAGAGATACCCAATACTAAAAGGATAAAGGAAAGAAGGCTAGCTACCTAGCTACTTGCAAAGATGAAGATACTGACACCAAACCTTATGAAGACATCAAGATGGTATTTGTAGCTGTGAAAGATGATTCAAATGAAGATGAAAGGTATGTAGAAACTGCACTCATATCTAAGGTTAGAAAGAATGACATCTAGATTATAGATAGTGGCTACACTCAACACATGACCGGTGACAAAGAAAATTTTAATACTTTTGATTATTATAATGGTGGTATAGTAAGAATGGGTAATGATACACCTTGTCCGGTTGAAGGTAAAGGAACTATAATGTTGAATAACCTGATTAAATGTGAAAATGCTTATTGGGTAAAATGATTGAATTATAATCTGTTGAGTGTTTCTTAGCTGAATAATTCAAGTCCTAGAGTAGCATTTGAGAACAAAAAGGCAAAGATCTTCAATGAATTAGGAAAACTGATTGGTATCGGTGAACAGACTAAAGTTAACTTATTCTATCTGAATGATACTAACACCACTTTCTGAATGACTAGAAACAAAGACATATGGTTGTGGCACAAAAGATTGTGTTATGTGACTTTTGACAACCTGATAAAAATAAGCAGAAGAAGAAATGTAAGAGGCTTACCGATGATGACAAAGCCAGACAAAATCATGTGCAAAAATTGTCAAAAAGGTAAAATAACAAAGTCTAGTTTCAAAAGTAAAACCCATTCATCTGATGATATTGTAGAATTAGTCCATACTGATTTATGTGGGCCTATGAGGACAAAGAGCTATTATGGAGATAGATATTTTATTCTCTTTGTTGATGATTACTCTAGAATGATGACAATTATCTTTCTAAAAGATAAATATGAAGCATTCAAGATGTTTGAGATCAGATAGAGGAGGATAATTTATATCAGATGAATTCACTAATTTATGTAATGAACATGGTATAAAAAGACAGGTTTCTACACCAAGAACACCACAGCAAAATGGGATTGCTGAAAGAAGGAATAGATCAATAGTTGATTGTACAAGAACACTGGTGATAGAAAAAGGCATCACCCAAATCTTCTGGAGGGAAGTTGTCAGCACTGTTGTTTATACAATAAATAGAGTACAATTGAAGGACACAAAGAAGACATCTTATGAGCTATGGTATGGTAAAAAACCCAATGTAAGTTACTTCAAGATCTTTGGTAGTCAATGTTATGTCTTAAAGGATGATAGAAATGGAAAGCTTGACGCCAAAAGTGTTGAAGGTATTTTTCTGGGGTATTCTACCAAAAGCAAAACTTTTAAATGTCTTATCAAGGCCTCTAACAAAATAGTTGAAAGTGCAAATGTAAAGATTGATGAGTTTGCAGAAAAGAATGAGCTGGAAAACACAAAAGAACCAGATGACTACAACAAGTTTGTATATTGTGAAGAACTCAACACTCTACCCGACCAACAGTGCTTAAACCTAGAACAACAGAATGTTGCAACTGACGGTCAGACTGCTGTTACCGACGGTCAAGATAATAGTCAAGATAATGTGCAAGGTAATGAAGAACAGAATGAAGATCAAGATAATGATCAAGCTGATAGACAAAGAAATATCCATGTACTTGCAAGATATGTAAGAAGGAATCATCTAGATATCCAAATCATAGGAGATAAGAAAGCTGGTACAAGAACAAGAAGTAAGTCATTAACCTCAAATTGTTTAATTTGTGAGTTTGAGCCAAAATTTGTCAATGCTGCACTAGATAATGAAGAATGGATAAGTGCTATGAATGATGAGATTGAGAAGAACAAAACATGGTCACTTGTGCCAAGACCAAATGACAAGAATGTCATCGGTACAAAATGGATATTCAGGAATAAGCTAAACGAGAATGGAGAAGTCACAAGGAACAAAGCAAGACTAGTATGCAAGGGGTATGCACTAGAAGAAGGTATAGACCATGGATACACCTTTGCACCTGTTTCTAGGCTAGAAGGAGTAAGAATACTACTTGCTTATGCTGCATACAAAGGATTCAAAGTATATCAAATGGTGTCAAGTCAGCATTCCTAAATGGAATACTTGAAGAAGAGGTATACATTGAGCAACTAGAAGGGTTTGTAGATCCAGACAAGAGGAACATGGTATGTAGAATTCAAAAATCCTTGTGTGGATTAAAACAAGCTCCTAGAGCCTGGTATGAATGAATTCATTCCTATCTAATAAGTATTGGATTCATAAGGACTAGTGAAAATGGTAATCTTTATTTAAAAGAAGATACTGATGCTAACACTTTGATTGCTGAAATATTTGTTGATGACATCATATTTGGAGGCAATGATATGCTATGCAAATAATTTGCTGATGAGATGAGAAAAGAATTTGAGATGTCTATATTTGGAGAGATCAAGTTCTTTCTTGGTCTACAGATCATTCAACAAAGTGAAGGTATTTTCATTACACAGTCCAAATACATCGAAGAGGTCCTGAAGATATTCAAGATGGAAGATTCCAAACTAGTTGGAACATCAATGGCTAATGGATGTAAGTTAACAAAGCAAGACAAGACAACATAGGTAAATTAGACTTTGTACAAATCAATGATTGGAAAAATCATGTATGTTGTACACACTAGACCAGATATTGCACATGCAGTAGGAATTGTTGCTAGATTTTATGCTAACCCCAGGGAATCACATATGACTACTATGAAAATAATCCTAAGATATCTGAAGAATACTGAGGAATTTGGCTTATGGTATAGAAAAGAAGGCAAATTTGAACTAAAAGTGTTTATCGACGCTGATTGGGCTGGAAATCTTGATGACCAGAAGAGCACAACTAGAGGAGCATTCTTTATGGGTGACAGACTTGTCACATGGATTAGTAAAAAGAAAGGATGCATCTCTCAGTCTACTATAGAAGAAGAATATGTAGCTGCTACTACAAACTACTCAAATATTGCATGGATCAAACAGTTGCTGGGAGGTATGCATATGAAGATCTCAGAACTAGTGATTATCTATTGTGATAACACCAGTGCAATAAACATTTCCAAGAATCCAGTCATGAATTCCAGGACTAAACACATTGCAATAAAGTATCATTATTTAAGAGAATGAGTTCAAGAAAGAGAGGTGATACTTGAGTATGTGCAATCAAAAGAACAATTAGCTGATATCTTCACCAAGCCACTGCGCAAGGATACATTTGAGTACCTGAGAAAGTGACTAGGGGTGAAACCCTTGTTTACCATTCAGTAAAAGACTGAAGGCTGCACCAGCCTATATATTATCAGAATATCATTCATGTTGATGCAAGCAAAAAGATGAACTTCAAAGCTACATCTATATATAGAAAGGTATTTATCAGAACCAAGCACCAGAGCATATTGTTGTATTGTTGACGGATAAGGGAAATTCAAGGAATATATTATGGATGGAGAGAAAAAGATCACTTGACATTAATGTCCGATATCTGTAAGATATTTGTTTGGCATTATTTTTAAAGGGAGAAAAAGTATCCATATTATCATAGTCTTCAGAAAAAGAAGAAAGATTATCCATTATCAGATTACTCCAATAGGGAGAGATCATATCCATAGGGAGAGTTACAGACAAAAGACAAAGACATCAAAGAAGAAGAATAGTCAAAAGAGAGATATTGAAACAAGGGAAGGACGCAACACATCAGAACAAGAAACACAGAGAACTACAAGAATCAAATCTAAGCTAACATAGAGCTTACCGGCGGTCAGACATTTTTATCAGTTATCAAAACAAACTGTTTGGTAGTTTGATGAATCTCAACAATTGTATTTCATATTGTATTAGAAATAGTATAGTGTAATAATATTGTATGTTTCCATCAATGGCAAAGGGAGAGATTGATGACATGTAACTGATTAAATGGTTGATAATGTTAAGTTGAAGATAATGCAGGACATTAAATCAGTTAATGGTTTGTATTGTCATTGATGTCAACTTGATATCATCTATAAGGTCATGTATATAATGCCAAAGACTTTAAAGAATCAATGGAACAAAGATTATTCTTTCATCAATGCATAAAAGTCAAGTATTCACTAAGTGACAGATAACACCGACGGAGTGCACACCATCTGTAAAGGCAAAGAACCAAAGTTACAGTGATACCCAACGAGTAGAAGATAGTATTGCCCGATGAAGCAAAATCACAGGATGCCCAACGAGCTGAAAATAGAGTTTCCTGATGAATAAAATCCAATAATGTCTAACGGATGGAGATCCTGAAGTGTACTGGAGTCACACTGACAGAAATAGCAGTTGTCACCGACGACTAACTACAGAGTTGACCAAAAGAACAGAGAGTTCAGAAAATGACAAAATATCTAGCTGGAAAGAGGTAAAGATAGACTTAAGTGGTTGTTTTCATTGTTTTATTCAACCAGAGTTAAGTGATTGATTTAAAGAAGATTTTTACAGTTGGAAAAAAGATAACTATGAGATAAATCAAGAGTTAAGCTTTAAATCAGATTGACTAGATTGTTTTTCACGCCAAGAATCAAGAATCAAGAATCAAGAATCAAGAAATGGTTAATATCATGTCTATATAAGAGACAAGCTTAAGTCATTTCTAAATAATCACATGAACGGGGGTGAATAATAAGAGGATGCTGAAGAGAAATAGATGAAGGATAAATTCATGTAGTACTGATCAATCAAGCTGAAGGAGAGCTAAGGAATTCTGTAGACACCAAAAAATAGTGAAGCACAACATCATAGAGCAGAAAGTGTGGAGCACAAAGAATTGAATTGATACATTGATCAGAGAGGTAATGTACTTAAATAGATCTGAAAATCTGCAATTCAAGTTGCATTAGAAATAG
>MU226547.1:669377-680903 GCA_018584345.1 Thuja plicata
TGGTAGCAAACTGAGTTGCCCGATACTAAGTGACAACCTCTATGTATAAAATCCTCTAACAAGGTCACACCTAATAGTGTGTTTGTAACCTTTAACATGGTTGGCTCCTAACAAGACTCACTTCAGACGAGTAAAAAATTGGGGTACCGGTCCCAATGGTTTTTCCCTTAACAAGGTTTCCACATTAAAATCTATGTGTTATGTGTGTATGATTTATTACTTTACTATTTTACATTTCACATATGTATTTCTGGATTTATCGGTATACTCTGCATATTTACTGAGTGTCGGTAAATAAGTTTTACTGCTTATCGATAATCAAGGAGAATAAGGTCAGAAAAGGAAAACTGACAGATAGTTAATTATTATAAGTATTTCATGGCATGCATCTTGTAAGAGATATAATAATCTGAGGTTTATTTGATTGGTGGTTAGAATAAAGAAATTTTTTTGAAGCCACTGATTCACCCCCCCTCAGTTATTACTAACAATTATTTCAAAGTAGATGTTACATCTTAAAAGAAGCAGGAAATGGAAAATTTGATGTAAAAGGAGATGAAGGCGTATTCCTAGGCTACTCATGTAAAATAAAAGCATATAAATGTTTGAATCTTGATACTCACAAAGTCATAGAGAGTGTACATGTAAAGATTGATGAGTTTGCAGAAAGATGGGAAGAACAAAGCAGTAAAGAGCCTGAGGACTACATAAACTTTGTGTACTATGAACCTGATACTATAAATAAGACACAAGCAATGGTAATTGGACATAAATCCTATCAACCATTGAATTTATCAGTACAAACTATGTTACAAACTGTGCCACCTGAGCTGTTAGTAGAGAAAACTGAATCACAGACATGATGACATGTAACTGATTAAATGTTTGAAGATGTTAAGTTGATGATCATGCAAGGCATTAAATCAGTTAATGTATTGTATTTTCATTGATGTAAACTTAATATAATCTATATGGTCATGGAGATATTGCCAAAGACTTCAAAGCACTCATGAATCAAGGCTATGCTAACCAGTAATGCATAGGAGTAAAGTATTCACTAAGTGACTGGATACACCAAAAGAGTGCACTCAACGGTCAAAGAAATGAGAACAAAGTCACAGTGTTGCCCAACGAAGAAATACATAAAATTACTGATGAGCAGAGTTACAGTGTTGCCCAACAAGAAAAACACAGAGTAACTCGACAGACTAAATTTCAGTGTTGCCCGACGGAAAAGACAAGGATGGAGATCCTGATGACAACTGAAGTCACACCGACATAACAGTCTGTTATCACCAATGACTAACTAAAGTATTGACCAACAGAATAGAGATTTTAGAAAATGACAAAATGCTTAGCTGGCAAGAAGCTAAAGATAGAGTTAACAGATACTTATCATTGTTTTAATCATCCAGATAAAGCCAGAGATAAGTAATTGATTTAAAGCTGATTTATACAGGTGGAAAGAAGATATTTGTGAGACAAATCAAGAGTTATGCTTTAAATCAAATTGGATAGATTGTTTATCACACCAAGAATCAAGAACCAAGAAACAATGGATATTATGTCTATATAAGAGATGAGATTAATTCATTTTAAAAAAAGAAGATTAAGGGGAGTGAACAGAAAGAGGATGCTGAAGAGAAACTGATGAAGAACAACTTCATGCAGTACTGATCAAACAAGCTGAAGGGAGAGCTAAGGAATTCTGCAAACACTGATGAACAGTGAGAACAACATCATAGAGAAGAAAGTGTGGAGCACAAGGATTGAGTTGATACATTGGTCAGAGAGGTAATGTACTTAAATAGATATGAAAATCTACAATTTAAGTTGCAATATGAACAGGTCATAGTGTTTCAGTTTAACCATTGAAGCATCAAGTCTCTTAATCGAGTAGGACTTAACAATCTTCTATATATTGAGGTACATCTCGAGGAGTGCCAAAAAGGTTGATTCATGAAAGTAGCATTGGATATGCCCGATGCCTATTGACAGTCTAAGAAAGAGGCTGATTCAAGGATGGTAGCATTAGATGCCTGATACTAAGTGGCAACCTCTATGTGTAAAATCCTCTAACAAGGTCACACATAATAATGTGTTTGTAACCTTTAATAGGGTTGGCTCCTAAAAGGGCTCACTTCAGAAGAGTGAAAATTTGGGGTACCGATCCCAGTGGTTTTTTCCCTTAACAGGGTTTCCACATTAAAATCCATGTGTTATGTGTGTATGATTCATTTCTTTACTATTTTGTATCTTACATAATTCATTATGGATTTATCAGTATACTCTGCATATTTACTGTATTTTGGTAAATAGATGACTGCTTATCGGTGAACATACAGAAAAAGGTTTAACAGAGCAATCTGACAAGTAGTAAATTGATATAAGTTATTCAAGGAATTCATCTTGTAGGATAAAAGATAACTTGAGATATAATTTTTGGTTATAAGTTTAAAGGGTTGATTTAGGGATTAAATTTTGAGGCCATTGATGGACTCCACTTATCAGGTATTGGTAATGATGTTAGTAAATACTTAAAAACTAAATATGTGTTGCCCACAGGAGCACTAATAGTTGAACAAATCAGAGAGAAGCATGAACACAATGGCATGATGATAGAGCTTTCTTCCTCACTCTCCGATGCTGAATTTGAAGATGTCAAAGGATGCAAAACTACAAAGCAGATGTGGGAAAAATTGAAGGTGAAAAAATCACTCAGTACAACACAAGAATCGAAGAGGTAGTCAATTTTATTCAAGGAGTTGTAGGTGTACTATAAGAAGATACAGTGGTAAGTAAAATTCTAAGAACCTTACTGCCTAATTATGCTATTAGAGTATCTGTTATTCAAGAAATGAGAGCAGTAGAAAATAGCAATGTTACTCTAGATAGTTTGATTGGAAGATTGATTTCATTTGAGATGAATAACTTTGATAATAGTGTCTTACCAAATATAGAGTCTGCATTCAAATCCTCTATGAGAATAAGTAAATCAAGTCATAAAAATACTATAAGAAAAGATAGTGACAATGAAAGTGAAGAAGATGACCTTGATGAAATTGAAGCACTTATGGCCAGAAGAATGCAGAGAGGCAAAGGTAAATACAAAGGTAAATTACCACTTATTTGTTTTAATTGCAAAGAGATTGGACACTTTACTGCAAGATGTACTAACAGAAGAAAAGATGATAGAAGTAATGACAGATCATTTGAAAAGAAGTCTGACAGAGGTGATTACAAAAGCTACCGACAATCAGAAAGAAGAGATGCTTGAGACTATAAGGACAAAGGAAAGAAGGCCAGTTACCTAGCAAAATGCAATGATGATGATACTGTCACTGAATCTGATGAAGACATCGAGATGGTGTTTGTGGCTGTAAAGGATGATTCAGATGATGATGAAGAAAGGTATGTAGAAACAAATCTCATATCTAACATTAGAAAAAATAATGTTTGGATCATAGATAGTGGATACACTAACCATATGACCAGTGATAAGAAAAAGTTTGAGACTTTTGAATACTATAAAGGTGGTTCAGTAAGAATGGGTAATGACACACCTTGTCCAGTTGAAGGGAGAGGAATAATAATGTTGACTAACCAGATAAAATGTGAAAATTCTTATTGGGTAAATGGATTGAATTATAATCTATTGAGTGTTTCTCAATTGAATAATTCAGGTCACAAAGTAGCATTTGAAAATAAGAAGGCAAAGATCTTCAATAAATCTGGAAATCTGATTGGTACCAGTGAGCAAACAAAAGGTAACTTATTCTATCTGAATGATACTGACTCCACCTGTTTGATTGCTACAAATGAAGACATATGGCTGTGGCACAAAATATTGTCTCATGTAAATTTTGACAACATGATAAAGATTAGCAAAAAGAGAAATGTCAAAGGCTTACTGACGATGACCAAGGCCGACAACATCATGTGTAAGAATTGTCAAAAAGGCAAAATGACAAAGTCTAGTTTTAAAAGAAAAACTCATACATCTAATGCAATTCTAGAATTATTCCATATTGATTTATGTGGACCTATGAGGACAAATATTTATTATGGAGATATATATTTTATTCTCTTTGTTGATGATTACTCTAGAATGATGATAGTCATGTTTCTAAAAGATAAATCAGAAGCATTTAAGATGTTTAAATGGTACAAAGAAATGGTTGAGAAGCAGAGTGGTAAGGAGCTAAAATGCTTAAGGTCAGATAGAGGAGGAGAATTTATTTTAGATGAATTCACTAACTTTTTCAATGAGTATGGAATCAAAAGATAGGTCTCTACACTAAGAATACCACAATAGAATAGAATTGCTAAAAGAAGGAACAGATCCATAGTTGATTGTGCAAGGACACTAATGATAGAGAAATGCATCACCCAAATCTTCTGGAGGGAAGCTGCCAGTACTGCTATTTACACATTAAACAAAGTACAATTGAAGAAAGACACCAAAAAGAAACCTTATGAGCTATGGTATGGATACACACCCAATGTAAGTTATTTCAAAATTTTGGGCAGTCAATGTTATATCTTAAAAGATGATAGAAATGGAAAAATTGACTCCAAGAGTGATGAAGGAATTTTTCTATGGTATTCTACCAAGAGCAAGGCTTATAAATGTGTAAACAAAGCCTCTAACAAAATTGTTGAAAGTGCAAATGTAAAGATAGATGAATTTGCAGAGAAGAATGAAAAGGAAAGCACTAAAGAACCAGAGGACTACAATAAGTTTACTTACAATGAGGAACCTGAAACTCTACCCTAAAAACAATGTAGAGCTCTTGAGCAACAGATCATTGCACCCAAGCATCAGGCTGCAAATACCAACGATCAAAATATTGCTCAAGATGATGCACAAATTGATGAAGAACAAAATGATGATCAAGCTGATAGATAAAGAGTTGTACTTGTACTTGCTAGATATGTTAGAAGGAACCATCCACAGGACCAGATCATAGGAGATAAAAAGGATGGTATGAGAACTAGAAGTAAGTCTCTAAATACAAGATGTCTTATTTGTGATTATGAGCCCAAATATGTCAATGGTGCACTAGATAATGATGAATGGATTAGTGCTATGAATGAGGAGATTGAACAGATAGAGAAAAAAAAGACATGGACACTTGTACCAAGACTAGATGACAAGAATGTCATCGGTACAAAATGGATATTCATGAATAAGCTGAATGAGAATGGAGCAATCACACGAAGTAAAGCAAGACTAGTATGCAAGGGGTATGCACAAGAAGAAGGAATTGACTGTGGAGAGACCTTTGAACCCATTGCTAGGCTAGAAGGAGTAAGAATATTACTTGCTTATGCTGCATATAAAGGATTCAAGGTATATCAAATGGATTTCAAGTCTGCATTCCTGAATGGAATACTTGAAGAAGAGGTATACATTGAACAACCAAAAGGGTTTGTTGATCCAGACAAGAGGGACATGGTATGTAGGCTTCACAAAGCCCTGTATGGATTGAAACAAGCACCTTGAGCCTGGTATGAAAGGCTTCATTCCTATCTTATAACTATTGGATTTGTAAGGACTAGTGAAAATTGTAATCTTTATTTGAAGAAAGATACTGAATCTAACACTTTAATTGCTAAGATATTTTTTGATGACATCATATTTGGAGTCAATGATATGCTATGCAAATCATTTGCAAATAAAATGAGCAAAGAGTTTGAGATGTCTATGTTTGGAGAGATCAAGTTCTTTCTTGGTCTATAGATCATGCAAAAAGGAGAATGTATTTTCATTACACAATCCAAATACATCAAAGAAGTACTGAAAATATTCAAGATGGAAGAATCCAAACCAGTTGGAATACTGATGGCAATTAGATGCAAACTGAAAAAGGAGGACAAGTCATCAGAGGTAAATCAGACTTTGTACAGATCCATGATTGGAAATCTAATGTATGATGTATGTACTAGACCAAATATTGCACATGCTATAGGAATAGTTTCTAGATTTTATGCTAATCCCAGAGAGTCACATACGACTGTTGTGAAAAGAATTCTAAGATATCTGAAGAATACTAAGGAATATGGCTTATGGTATATAAGAGAAGGAAAATTTGAACTTCAGATATTTACCGACGCTGATTGGGTTGGAAATATTGATGATCGAAAGAGCACAACTGGAGGAGCATTCTTCATGGGTGACAAATTTGTCACATGGATCAGAAAGAAACAAGGATGCATCTCACAATCTACTGTAGAGGCATAATATGTTGTTGCTGCTACAAAATGCTCAAACATTGCATGGATCAAATAGTTACAGGAAGGTATGCATATGCAAATTCTAGAACTAGTAATTATCTACTATGATAATACAAGTGCAATAAATATTTCCAAAAATCTAGTCATGCATGCTAAAACAAAGCATATTTCCATCAAGTATCATTATTTAAGAGAACAAGTTTAGGAAAAGGAGGTGATACTTGAGTATGTGCAATCAAAGGAACAATTGGCCGATATCTTCACCAAACCACTGCCCAAGGATGCATTTTGAGTACTTGAGAAAGAGAGTAGGGGTCAGACCCTTGTCTACTGGTCAGTAAGTTGATTAGAAGGCTGCATCAGCCTACATATTATCAGAATATCATTCATGTTGATGCAAGCAAAGAGATGAACTTCAAAGCTACATCTATATACAGACATGTATATATAATCACCAAGCACCAGAGCATATTGTTGTATTGCTGATGGATAAGGGAAATTCAAGGAATATATTATGGATGGAGAGAAAAGATTGCTTGACATTAATAACATATATTTGTGAGATATTTGTTTGGCATTGTTGTCAAAGGGAGAGAGATTATCCATATTATCACATCCTTCTAGAAAGGGAGAGAGATTATCACATTACTCCAATAGGGAGAGATTATATCCTTAGGGAGAGAGATTGTATGGAAATATTATACAAAGGGAGAGTTGCTGACAAGAGAAACATAAAACATCAAAAGAAAGGAGAAAAGTTAAAGGGAGAGAGTTTGAAACAGAAGGAGAACACATCAAATCAGAGAAAGAAAGATTCTACATCCATTGAGTGAAGAGATTGAAGACAGATAGAAATCCTGCAAGAATCAAATCAAAGCTACTTGAGCTTACCGAAAACTAGACATTTGTAATAGTTACATTAGGAAAGATTGATGAAATTGTATATTTCATATTGTATTAGCAATAGTATAGTATGATAATGTAGTATGTTGCCATCAATGCCAAAGGGAGAGATTGATGACATGTAACTAATTAAATGTTTGAAGATGTTAAGTTGATGATCATGCAAGGAATTAAATCAATTAATATATTATATTGTCATTGATGTCAACTTAATATAATCTGTATGGTCTTGGAGATACTGCCAAAGACTTCAAAGAACTCATGAATCAAGGATATGCTAACTAGTAATGCATAAAAGTCAAGTATTCACTAAGTGACTACATACACCAATGGAGTGCACCCAATGGTAAGAGAAATGAGAACAAAGTCACAATGTTGCCTGATGAAGAAATACATAGAATTACCGATGAGCAGAGTTACAGTGTTTCCTGATGAGAAAAACATGGAGTAACCCAATGGACATAATTTCAGTGTTTCCCGACGGAAAAGACAAGGATGGAGATCTCGATGACAACTAAAGTCACACTGATGGAACAGTCAGTTATCACCGATGACTAACTAAAGTATTGACCGACAAAATAGAGAATTTAGAAAATGACAAAATGCTTAGCTAGCAAGAAGCTAAAGATAGAGTTAACAAATAATTATCATTTTTTTAATCATCCAGATAAAGACGGAGATAAGTAATTGATTTAAAGTTGATTTGTACAATTGGAAAGAAGATATCTGTGAGAAAAATCAAGAGTTATGCTTTAAATCAAATTGGCTAGATCATTTATCACACCAAGAATCAAGAACCAAGAAACAATGAATATTGTGTCTATATAAGAGATGAGCTTAATTCATTTAAAAAAAAGAGGATTAAGGGGAGTGAACAGAAAGAGGATGCTGAAGAGAAACTGATGAAGAACAACTTTATGCAGTCATGATCAAAGAAGCTAAAGGGAGAGCTAAGGAATTCCGCAAATACTGACGAACAGTGAGAACAACATCATAGAGAAGAAAGTGTGAAGCACAAGGATTGAGTTGATACATTGGTCAGAGAGGTAATGTACTTAAATATATTTGAAAATCTACAATTTAAGTTGCAATATGAATAGGTCATAGTGTTTCAGTTCAACCATTGAAGTATCAAGTCTGTTAACCGAGCAGGACTTAATAGTCTTCTATATATTGAGGTACATCTCAAGGAGTGTCAAAAAGGTTGATTCATGAAAGTAGCATTGGATATGCCCAATGCCTATTGATAGTCTAAGAGAGAGGCTGATTCAAGGATGGCAACATTAGATGCCTGATACTAAGTGGCAACCTCTATGTGTAAAATCTTCTAACAAGGTCACACATAACAGTGTGTTTGTAACCTTTAATAGGGTTGGCTCCTAAAAGGGATCACTTCAGAAGAGTGAAACTTTGGGGTACCGGTCCCAGTAGTTTTTTCCCTTAATAGGGTTTCCACATTAAAATCCATGTGTTATGTGTGTGTGATTCATTTCTTTACTATTTTTTATCTTACATAATTCATTTTGGATTTATCGGTATACTCTACATATTTATTGTATTTCGGTAAATAGATGACTGCTTATCGGTGAACATACAGAAAAAGGTTTAACAGAGAAATCTGACAAGTAGTAAATTGATATAAGTTATTCAAGGCATTCATCTTGTAGGAAAGAAGATAAATTGAGATATAATTTATGGTTATAAGTTTAAAGGGTTGATTTAAGGATGAAATTTTGAGGCCACTGATTCAGCCCCCCCTCTCAGTTATTACTAACAAGATAGAGCAAACCAAATCACAGACAGAGAAAAACAAAACATAGATAGAGAAAATTGAGTCTCAAATAGAGGGACCTGAGTCACAGATAATGACACCCGAGTCTCAGAAAGTGGAACCTAAGCATTAGACAGAAGAACAGGACATAATATTTGAGCATGGTGAACATAGTGGAGAAAGCCCAGAATCAAGAAAGAAGGATCCTGTACTTGCCAAATATGTCAGAAGGCATCATGCACCTAAGAAAATAATTGAAGATCAGACAGAAGGTATAATGACAAGAAATAATTTTTAAAGGTAAATGTTTTCTTAGTGAAATTGAACCCAGATCTATCAATGATGAAAGTTGGATAGAAGCAATGAATGAAGAAATTGAGAAGATAGAAAAGAACAAGACTTGGACTCTTGTACATAGACCAAAAGACAAGAATGTAATTAGTACTAAGTGTGTTTTTAGAAACAAGATGGATGAAAAAGGTGAATTTTCTAGAAATAAAGCCAGATTAGTATGTAAAGGCTATGCTCAAGAAGACAGTATTGATTATGGAGAAACTTTTTCTCCTGTTGCAAGACCTGAAGGAGTCCAAAATCTTCTGGAATATGCTGCACACAAAGGATACAAGGTGTACCAAATGGATATAAAGTCTGCATTCTTGAATGGAGTCCTAGAAGAAGAAGTCTATATTGAGAAACTTGAAGGCTTTGTAGATCCTAATAAAAGGAATATGGTCTACAAACTGCACAAAGCCTTGTATGGACTGAAACAAGCTCCAAGAGCCTGGTATGAAAGACTGCATGGTTATCTAGTAAGTATTGGATTTCAGAGAACTAATGATAATAGTAGCTTGTACATAAAAGAAGGCCCTAAAGAAAAGATACTATTAGCAGAGATATTTGTTGATGATATATTATTCACTAGATATGATGATTTATGCAAAGAATTCTCTATAGCTATGAGTAAGGAATTTGAGATGTCTATGTTTGGTGAAATCAAATTCTTTGTTCGTTTACAAGTTCATCAGATGAAGGATGGTATCTACATTACTCAGTCAAAATACATCAAAGAGATACTGAAGAAATTTGGAATGAAAGATTCCAGACCAGTTGGGACAACTATGTCTACTGGACATAAGTTGTCTAAGGATGATGATTCAAATGAGGTAAATCAGACTATCTACAAGTCCATGATTGGTAAACTACAATATGTTTTTCACACCAGACCTGATATTGCATTAGAAGTTGGTATTGTTGCAAGGTTTTTAGCTAATCCTAGAGAAAATCATTTGATGGCTATCAAAAGGATTATGAGATACCTTAAAGGTACTAAAGATTATGGATTATGGTATAAGAAAGGAACTTTTACTTGAGGAATTTTATTGATGCTGATTGCGCGGGAAGTGTTGACGGCAGGAAGAGAACAAGTGGTGGAGCATTCTTTCTTGGAAAGAGGTTAGTCTCCTGGACTAGTAAGAAATAGAACTACATTTCTCTATCTACAACAGAGGCAGAGTATGTTGCTACAACAGTCAATAGTTCAAATATGATATTGTTCAAACATCTGTTGTCAGGTATGAAGGAGAAAATCAAAGAACCAGTTATTATTTACTGTGACAATACTAGTGCTATTAACATTTAAAAGAACCCAGTAACGCATACCAAGACCAAACATATTGCAATAAAGTATCATTTCTTGAGAGAATTGGTTCAGAACAAAGAAGTAAGGTTGGAATATGTGAATACTAAAGAACAAGTTGCAGACATATTCACCAATCCTTTACCTAAGGATGCATTCCTGTATCTCAGGGGAAATTTAGGGGTGATTCCCCTAACTGAGGCCCACTAAAGAACAATTTAGTGATGCATCAACCGAGCTACAGAAAAAGATCAAACACGTTGATGCAGATTGTCAGAGCTCATTGCATATGAATCAATACATTTAGCTACATTACAACTTAATTGATATGCCAGTTTGTGTCTTTGGCATTGGTTGTCAAAGAGGGAGAGATTACTGATGTCATAAAGATTACAGAGGGAAAGATTATTGCTGAAAAGATTGATGACAGAGGAAGAACTTTATCAGAGAACTGAAATTGATGACATAGGGAGTTTTTTTGGATAATAATCAGAATGAAGCTAAGGACATTAATAAAATTTGATTCTTATGTTTATTGCTCTATAATTATTTGTATCATGACATGTGTTTCCATCAATTCCAAAGAGGAAGATTGTTGATGACAATTATTCAATTGTGTATTGTTGTTGATGTTACACATGTATATGCACTTATGTTGTGATGTTACACAAATGTCTACATCCAAACCGAGCACAGTTAGTGTATGCCAAGTGAATCTCAGTGTTTTCCAAGCTCAGTCAGGTATTGAAGAAATTTAGTTCTTACCGAGCTCACTCAGGCATTACAGTGTAGGTCGAGCGTTGAAGAATTTTAGTGTTGACTAAGTTAAACAGTTAGTGTCAGTCGACTAACAGATTATTACATTTTATGTTTAATTGGGCATATGAAGCTGATAGATTTGAGTTTTATTATTTAGTTGGAAGGTTATAGAGGCCTACTTGACAAGGTCTATATATATATATATATATATATATATATA
>MU226547.1:681010-692813 GCA_018584345.1 Thuja plicata
TATATATATATATATATATATATATAAGGTCAAGTTTGGATTGTAAAAGGGAATTAATTGAATAAGTGTATGAACATGATATGAAGAGCAGAGGTGAAATCAAATGGGATTCTGATTAAGGACAAATCATCCAGATAGAGATGCAATAGAACATTTGATCAGTAAGGATCCATTTTACAACTAGAGCAAGAACTGAATCAGCAAAGATAGTTACATGTACAATCAGGTCAATCCATTGTTACTTTCTAACAATTGTAGCAGTGATTCAAATCTCTTAACAAAGTAGACTTAACAGTCTTTTGTAAATCCTCTCACAAGGTGACATTTCTATATTGAAGTGTTTGAAGACCTCTAACAAGGCCACTCCTCACAGGGTGATTAAATCCTCTAATAGAGTCACACCTAACATTGTGTTATTGTAACCTTTGACAGGGTTGGCTCCTAACAGGGCTCACTTCAAAAGAGTGAAAACCAGTAACTAGTTGCAATTGGTGGTTTTTCCCATGTTGGGTTTTTACGTTAAATCTTGGTGTCATCTGTGTTCATGCTATTTAATTTATGTTTTATGTTTCTACACATAATCTCTAAAAGGATAATTACTTTAAATATCTCAAGATTGATTGGTTCTCCAAATTACAACAGAATATCTTAATTAACTGAGTGACAGTGATATATTGTTCAAGACATCTGAGGGACTTGGATTTGTTTTTTTAGTAACTGATTCACCCCTTGCCTCTTAGTTAATCATCTCATTTCCAATAGTACATGCTCATAGGAATCATGAATAGTGCTTAAACTAACTCCTTTCTCTTGATGCCCTATACTTGATTTTTCATCCTTGGATCTCCAAGGAGGTTGGGTGGGTTCTAACAAGCCTTTGTTTCTTATGCCTAAGGGTCCTCTTCCCTTGTAACCTATCTTTTACATTATTTGGAATCCTTTGTCATATTGCTCAATTTGAATGTTGACATGTTGAACTCTTTCAATGGGAACACTTGCACTTTCCTTATCTTTATAAAGCCATTACAAGACTTTATTATCTTCTTTTTCTAAGGCTGATTGGTCACTTTCCCTCACAAAATGGGAATTGTATTTTTAAAGTGGATGAGCACTAGAAGGTTTTCCATGTGTCCTTGGAGAAGTGGGTAAGTTAAATAATGAAACAAAATATTCCCCCACTCCTTTTTGATGTATTCTGCATTGTTTTTCAAACTTGTGCATCATTTCATTCATCTTTTGATAATTATCATCTTTGGCTTGTTCTCTTTCAGCCCTTGAAGGTTTCAAAATTTTTCCCTTGGAGTAGAAAATTTTACTGAATGATCATTAGGAATTTCACTCTCAAAACTAACCTTTTTCTTTTTCCTTAGTTGATGTAGATACACTAGTTTCATTGTGATTTGAGGTAGAAGTAGCATTTAATATCAAACTAGGACCTTCTTCTTTTGTTTCTTTAATGATTGCGATGGGAATGACTCCTCTATTATGTTGAATAAATAGCTCATGTATAGGGTTCACCATGTTACAATATTGAAAGGGATTTGAGTCTCTTCCAATAGTAATTTCTTCACCCATGTATGGAAACTTGATACATTGGTGATATGTCGAAGGCACCACTTACATTTCATGAATCCATGGCCTTCTAACAAAACATTATAAGTAAATTTCATATCAAGGACTTAAAAAATGATATATTCCTTGATTGAGCCCACTTGAACGGGAAAAACCACCATTCCTTTATAAGACCTCTCCTCCTCATCATAAGATTTTATAGTGATTTGTTTCTTTGGAATAATGGATGATTTAGATAACCCTAAAGCCTTAACTAGACTCAAGGTAAAAATATTTAGACCAGCTACTCCATCAATGAGGACTCTTTTAACACAGTGTTTTTGGATCAGGACCTCTTTATGCAATGTGAGGTTTTGAGGATGGTTTATAGAAATGTCATCTTTCTCAGAAAATGATAGACAATGAGGTGCAATGAGATAACCCACCATGGTTTGAAACCTTTCTTCCTCCAAGTTTTAAGGAACGATTGTTTCCACAAGAACTTTCTCCAAGATTTCCTTATGATTGGGAGAAAGCTTCAATAGCTCCAAGATGGAAATTTGAGCTGGTGTATTTTTCAATTGATCCACTAAGCTATAACACTTTGTTGAAGAAGGTGTTTTCTTTGTCAAAGTGGTTGCTTGTGTAGGACCAAAATTTCTAGAAGCACTTCTTTGTAGGGTGATCCTTGTTGCCTACCCCCTGATAACAACATTAGAGGTCTCTTTTCTAGGTTGTTCCTTTCCCACCACAATGTTAATAGTATTACCATGTCCTGATAGGGAATTGATAGTATTATCATAGCTATGGGTAAAGTTGACTTTGTTATTACTTCTTGAATTATTTTCATTGTTGTTAGCATTTGAAGATTCTCGTTTCTCATGTTTGAAGAAATATGTTTTGAAAGTCGTATGATCTTCATTATTTTGAGGTCCTTCCACTTTGATCACTCCATTATCAATGAGGTCTTGCACCACATGTTTTAAGAACACAAAATCATTTGTCTTATGTCCTCAATTATAATGATATTCATAATGGTTTGACTTACTCCACCCTGATGGTTTCACTTGTGGTTCATAGGGCTGAGCTTTAGGTAAGTCAATAATCTTATTCGTAATGAGGGTTCGCAATGCATTTTCAAGAGGTTCACCCAAAAGTGTGAATTTCCTTCTAGGAGATGGAGCAAAGAAGGGTTTGGGCTTGCTAGCCTCTTGATTTTTCCCATAATCGTTGTTATTTCTATTGTTGAAGGGAACCTTAGGTGCTTGACTCACATTGTTGGCTTGGTTATATCCTCATGTGAGATTAAATGGAGAGGCTTTTAATTTGTTTGCTTCTACAACTCCATCATTTACCACACCCTTGTTATTATTCTTAAGCAGAAACCGATTGTTGTTAGGAGGAGCCCTATTATTGTTGTTGTTGTTGGAAGTGTTATTTTATTAGAATTTTTGTTGTCCTTGTAGAGTTTAATTTCTCCACTTTTCAATAACACTTCCTCCGTTGTGACTTCATTTTTTATTAGGTCTTGGAAAGAATGCAGACATTGTAACCTCAAACGATAGTTCATTTTTGTAATCAAGCTATTGATGAATATATTCATCTTTTCCTTTTAGGAACACTTCGAGGGTATCTAGACAATACTGCTCTCCATCTTTGTAGGAAAATTAAGAACCCTTCTCCATCGTGTTGTTTTGTGTTGCATAAATTAATCATTGTGACTTCGTGTTTAATGTTATAAGAATAGTGTGACACAAATTTGAAAGCCAATTCTTTAAAAGTGTGAATACGGGAGGGTAGTTTAGAAAACCACTCCATCGCCATTCCTCCAAGGCTTCTAGGAAATAATCTCATTAAATAAGTTGTGTCATGCATGAACTCCAAGCTCAATGCACAAAATTCCCATAGGTGATCTTGTGGATCAGATGCTCCCTCATATTTATCATACTAGGGAAAAATTTCATTACCAGGGAATGACACCATAATTAGGGTTTTATCAAATGGAAAAGGACACAATGCTTCGATAGAAAAGAGTATAGAAGCCCCCATTTGTTTCACGATGTCCAACTACATTTGAAATAACTTAAACTATTTGTTCATGATGTCGATGGAATTAATCTCATATTCTTTTGGTTTTAATTTATCAACATCTTAATCATGGATAAGTTTTGTTCCCGCTTGTACTAGATCGAGGAAGTACTTCTCCCTACCTCTTTCTAAAATTTTCTCCATGAGTTTCATGAAGAATGGTATTTTCACCACTTCATTTACATTTTCCTCGGTATCCTCTTCATCATTAGGGTCATTGTTACCTCCATTATTGTCCACCCCTTGGTTATTAGGTTCAATTCCTCCTCCATTAGCCCCATTATTATTAACCTCCACATTTCCACTATTTTGATTATTAGTGGTGTCCTTGTTGACAAGATTAATGAGATTGGGATCCATATTACCAAAAGGAAAATCCATCCTATTTGGTTCCACCTCTTTTGTTGGTTGAAATTTTTGTTGTGAGGAGGTGAAGGTATCACTTGGGAAAGGAATCTCTTGCCTGAGATATGTACCTTCAGATTGCAAGGTAGACTTAATGTAGTGGGATCTAGTGAAATCTGGCATGAGCATAAATAAAATATTTCTTGGCTTTTATCCCCTTGATCAATCCCTAAAAATGATTTTTTGAATTTTCCAAATATGAGGGATTCTAATCAATGTAAGATGATACACAAGTAGAATGTCCAAATGGGTATCCAAATATGAAATTAAATTTTTTCCAAACCCTCAGTAAATGCCCTCTATTTTTCTATCTCAATATGTATGCCTGATTTTAAAGTTGGTATGCGACACTTTGCAACTATCTACACGCTCACTGGAATGATGTTATGGGCAAATTTACAACTTGGTATGTGTGAGTTGATGATTGATACACGGTACTTGAGAGGTTTATGCATCACTTGGCAGATGATTACGTGCAACTTAAAACTTGTTACGCGCAACGTTAGTTGGTTTAGGCACCATAGAACTATTGATACACATGACAAAAAGGAGGATACATGTCACTTTATGAGGAAAAGTTATCTATCACTGTTTTGATGAATTTTTAAAATTTTAAAGTTTGTGATCAGATGTCTAGGATATTTTTTTATTTGAAAAATATAGAAACAAACACATCACACATAGAAAAATTTGTTTCTTTATCCTAAACCACACAAATTTTATATTCTCAGATTGTTTTCACGGGTCTTAACAAGAACTTCCAAACAAGCTAACTAATGTCAATTTTGGCTCTCAACATGGCTTTAAGAGGTAGGCTTAACCAGGTTTTAATGTAATTCCATTCAAACAAATGAAGATTCTCTTATACCCCCATTACAAGGGCCTCCCACACACATAAAAATATGATTTTGCACAATCCAAAAGGACTACTGGAGGAGGTGAAAATTATCAATACTTATTTTTCACTCAACCTTTTGAGGATGAATGCATTTATATTATAGTGGGTCAGATTTTATCATGGCTAAAGTGATTTTCTCCCACTTGGTTCATTCCCTATCACTGTCCTCATAAGGATGTACTCAGGAGGCGGGCCCTCTATAGCTCTAGCATGTTCTGATGACATGTAATTGATTAAATGTTTGAAGATGTTAAGTTGATGATCATGCAAGTCATTAAATCAGTTAATGTATTGTATTGTCATTTATGTCAACTTGATATAATATGTATGGTCATGAACCTACTACCAAAGATTTCAAAGAACTGATGAATCAAAGGCTACGCTTTTAGTAATGCATATAAGTCAAGTATTCACTAAGTGACTATATACACCGACAGAGTGCACACTGATAGACAAAGTAAAAGAGTAGAGTCATAGTGTTACCCTACAAGCAAATGCACAACATTACCAACAAGAAAAGTTATAGTGTTGCCCGACGAGAAAAACACAGTGTAACCCGACAGACAAAATTTCAATGTTGCCCAACGGAGAAGACAAGGATGGAGATCCCGATAAAAACTAAAGTCACACCAAAAGAACAGTCAGTTATCACCGATGACTAACTGAAGTGTTGACCGACAGAATAGAGAGTTCAGAAAATGACAAAATGCTTAGCTGTCAAGAGCTAAAGTTAGACTTAATTGATACTTATCATTGTTTTAATCATCCAGATCAAGCTGGAGATAAGTAATTGATTTAAAGCTGATTTGTCTAGTTGGCAAGAAGATCTCTTTAAGATAAAACTGGAGTTTTCTTTAAATCTAATTGGTGAGAATTGTGGATCATGCCAAGAATCAAGAAAGCCAAGAAAAGGTAAATCATGTCTATAAAGAGACAAACCCAATTCATTACAAATTGTGTGTGGGGTGAAAAAGAGAAAAGGAAAGATGATAAAGAAAATATGAAGGAGAAGAAAGTCTTCATTCAGTCCTGATCAATCAAGCTGAGGAAAGAGCTAGATTTTGCAGACACCAACAAACATTGAGACAACATCACAGAGCAGAACAGTGTGGAGCAAAGGTATAGAATTGATTATATTGATCAGAGAGGTAATGAACTTACAATAGATCTAAAAATATGCAATTAAGTTGTATGTGTGAATAGATCATTAATGTTTCAGTTTAACCATTGAAGCATCAAGTCTCTTAGCCAAGAAGGACTTAAAATTCTTCTACAATTGAGATACATCCCAAGGAGTATCAAAAATTTTGATCATAGAAAGTAACATTGGATATGCCCGATACCTATTGATAGGCCAAGTGAGTGTTTTATCAAGGATGGTAGCATTAGATGCCAGATACTAGGTGACAAACTATCTTTTAAATCCTCTAAAAAGGTCACACCTAACAATGTGTTTGTAACCTTTAATAGGGTTGGCTCCTAACAAAGCTCACTTCAGAAGAGTGAAAATTTGGGGTACCAATCCCAGTCATTTTTCCCCTAATAGGGTTTCCACGTTAAAAATCCATGTGCTATGTGTTAATGTTTTATTACTTTACTATTTTACATTTCACATATGCAATTCTGGATTGATCGGTATACTCTACATATTTACTGTGTTTTAGTAAATAGTTGACTGCTTATCGGTAAACATACAAAAGAAGGTCTTACAAAGAAATATAACAAGTATTAAATTGATATAAGTATTTCAAGGAATTCATCTTGTAGGAAAAAAGATAACTAGAGGCATAATTTGTGGCTATAAGTTTTAAGGGTTGATTTAAGGATTAATTTTTGAGGCCACTAATTCACTCTCCCCTCTCAGTTATTACTAACAATTGGTATCAGAGATTGTGTGCTTAGAGGGAAGGTTTCAAGACCTAAGCCAAAGATAACAAGATGTACAGATGAGATGTGCCCAAGTTGAACAAAGATAATTTTACTTCATGGCAGAGCAGAATAAGACTCCACTTATCAGGTATTGGAAATGATGTTACTCAATACTTAGATACTGAATATGTTTTGCCCATAGGAGCACCAATAGTTGAAAAAATGAGAGAGAAGCATGAGCACAATTGCGTGATGATAGAACTTGCTTCCTCACTCTCTGATGCTGAATTTGAAGATGTCAAAACCTACAAGAATGCAAAGCAGATGTGGGACAAATCGATGCTTGTACATGGTGGTGACAAGAATATTTTGAGAGCCAAGGCAGAAAGCCTTAGAGGAAAGTTTGATGATCTCAAAATGAAAGAAGGTTAAAACATCACACAGTACAACACAAGAATCAAAGAGGTAGTCAATGCCATCCGAGGAGTTGGAGGTGTACTAGAAGAAGATATAGTGGTAAGTAAAATTCTAAGAACCTTACTACCTACTTATGCTATTAGAGTATCTTCCATACAAGAAATGAGAGCATTAGCAAATAGCAATGTTACTCTAGATAGTTTGATTGGAAGACTAATTTCATTTGAGATGAATAACTTTGATAATAGTGTCTTACCAAACATATAGTCTGCATTCAAATCTTCTTTAAGAATAAGTAAATCAAGTCATAAACACACTATGAGAAAAGATAGTGATAGTGAAAGTGAAGAAGAAGACCTTGATGAAATTGAAGCACTTATGGAAAAAAGAATGTAGAGAGGAAAAGGTAAATGCAAATGTAAATTACCACTTGTTTGTTTTAATTGTAAAGAGATTGGACACTTTGTTGCAAGATGTCCTAACAAAAGAAAAGATGGCAGAAGTAATGATAGATCATTTGAAAAGAAGTCTGACAGAGGTGATTATATAAGCTACCAAAAATCAGAAAGAAGAGATACCCGAGACTACAAGGACAAAGGAAAGAAGGCCAGTTACCTAGCTAAATGGAAAGATGATGATACTGACACCAAATCTGAGGAAGACATTGAGATGGTGTTTGTGGCAGTAAAATATGATTCATATGATGATGAAGAAAGGTATGTAGAAACTGCTCTCATATCTAAAGTTACTAAAAATGATATCTGGATCATAGATAGAGGCTGCACTCACCATATGACCAGTGAAAAACAAAATTTTGAGACTTTTTAATACTATAAAGGTGGTTCAGTAAGAATGGTTAATGACACACCTTGTCCAGTTGAAGGTAGAGGAACCATAATGTTGAATAAACAGATAAAATGTGAAAATGATTATTGGGTAAATGAATTGAAATATAATCTATTAAGTGTTTCTCAGTTGAATAATTTAGGTCATAGAGTAGCATTTGAAAATAAGAAGGCAAAGATCTTTAATAAATCAAGAAATCTGATTGGTACCGGTGAGCAGACAAAAGGTAACTTATTCTATCTGAACGATACTGACACCACTTGCTTAATGGCTAGAAATGAAGACATATGGTTATGGCACAAAAGATTGTCATGTGAACTTAGACAACATGATACAAATAAGCAAAATGAGAAATGTAGGAGGCTTGCTGAGGATGACCAAGATTGACAACATCATGTGTAAGAATCATCAAAAAGGTAAGATGACAAAGTCTAGTTTCAAAAGCAAAACCCATACATCTGATGCCATTCTAGAATTAGTCCATACTGATTTATATGTACTTATGAGGACAAAGAGTTATTATGGTGATAAATATTTTATTCTCTTTGTTGATGATTAGTCTAGAATGATGACAGTCATGTTTTTAAAAGATAAATCAGAAGCATTTAAGATGTTTAAATGGTATAAGGAAATGGTTGAGAAACAAAGTGGTAAAAAATTGAAATGCTTAAGATCAAATAGAGGAGGGGAATTTATTTCAGATGAATTCACTAACTTTTGTAATGAGCATGGAATCAAAAGATAGGTCTCTGCATTGAGAACACCACAACAAAATGGAATTACTGAAAGAAGGAATAGATCCATAGTTGATTGTGCAAGGAAACTGATGATAGAGAAAGGCATCACCCAAATCTTCTAGAGAGAAGCTGCCAGTATTGTTGTTTACACATTAAACAAAGTAAAATTGAAGAAAGACACCAAGAAGACACCTTATGAGCTTTGGTATGGATACACACCCAATGTGAGTTATTTCAAAATTTTTGGCAGTCAATGTTATATCTTAAAAGATGATAGAAATGGAAAAATTGACTCCAAGAGTGATGATGAAATATTTCTAGGGTATTCCACCAAGAGCAAGGCTTATAAATGTCTAAATAAGGCCTCTAACAAAAATTTTTAAAGTGCAAATGTAAAGATAAATGAATTTGTAGAGAAGAATTAAAAGGAAATCACCAAAGAACCAAAGAACTACAATAGGTTTGTTTACAATGAAGAACCTGACACTCTACCTGAACAATAATGTAGAGCTCTTGAGCAACAAATCATTTCACCCGAGCGTCAGGCTACAAAAATTGATGATCAAAATATTTCTCAAGATGACGCACAAAGTTATGGAGAATAGAATGAAGGACAAAATGATGATCAAGCTGATAGACAAAGAGCTAAACTTGTACTTGCCAGATATGTCAGAAGGAACCATCCCCAGAACTAGATCATTGGAGACAAGAAGGCTGGTATGAGAACCGGAAGTAAGTCTCTAAATACAAGATGTCTTATTTGTAATTATGAGCCAAAATCTGTCAATGCTGCACTTGATAATGATGAATGGATAAGTGCTATGAATGAAGAGATTGAGAAGATTGAGAAAAACAAGACATGGACACTTGTACTGAGACCAGATGAAAAGAATGTCATTGGTACAAAATGGATATTCAGGAATAAACTGAATGAGAATGGAGAAGTCACCAAATATAAAGAAAGACTAGTATGCAAGCGGTATGCACAAGAAGAAGGGATTGACTATGGAGGGACCTTTACACCTGTTGCTAGGATAGAAGGAGTGAGAATATTACTTGCTTATGCTGCATGTAAAGGATTCAAGGTATATCAAATGGATGTCAAGTCTGCATTCCTAAATGGAATACTTGAAGAAGAGGTATACATTGAACAACTAGAAAGGTTTGTTGATCCAGACAAGAGGGACATGGTATAGACTACACAAAGCACTGTATGGATTGAAACAAGCACCCTAAGCTTGGTATGAAAGACTTCATTCCTATCTTATAAGTATTGGATTTGTAAGAACTAGTGAAAACAATAATCTTTATTTGAAGGAAGATACTGATGCTAACATTTAGATTGTTGAGATATTTGTTGATGACATCATATTTGGAGGCAATGATATGCTATGCAAATCATTTGCAAATGAAATGAGAAAAGAGTTTAAGATGTCTATGTTTGGAGAGATCAAGTTCTTTCTTGGTCTATAGATCATGCAACAAGATGAAGGTATTTTCATTACACAATCCAAATATATCAAAGAAGTACTGAAAATATTCAAGATGGAAGAGTCCAAACTAGTTGGAACACCGATGGCAACTGGATGTAAGCTAACAAAGGAGGACAAGTCATCAGAGGTAAATTAGACTTTGTACAAATCAATGATTGGAAAACTCATGGATGTTGTACATACTAGACTAGATATTGCACATGCAGTAGGAATAGTTGCAATATTTTCTTCTAATCCCAAGGAATCACATATGACTGCTGTGAAAAGAATTCTAAGATATCTGAAGAATATCGAGGAATATGGCTTATGGTATAGAAGAGAAGGAAAATTTGAACTTAATGTCTTTACCAACGCTGATTGGGCTAGGGATATTGATGACCAGAAGAGAAAAAATGGAGGATCATTCTTTATGGGTGAAAGACTTTTCACATGGATTAGCAAGAAGCAAGGATGCATCTCTTAGTCCATTGCAGAAGCAGAGTATGTTGTTGCTGCTGCAAAATGCTCAAATATTGCATGGATCAAACAGTTATTGGGAGGTATGCATGTGAAAATTCTTGAACCAGTAATTATCTACTATGATAATACAAGTGCAATAAACATTTCCAAGAATCCAGTCATGCATGCTAAAAAAAAGCATATTGCCATCAAGTATCATTATTTAAGAGAACAAGTTCAAGCAAAGGAGGTGATACTTGAGTATGTGCAATCAAAGGAACAATTGGTTAATATCTTTAGCAAGCCACTGCCTAAGGATGCATTTGAATACTTGAGAAAGAGACTAGGGGTCAGAACCTTGTCTACTGGTCAGTAAAATGACTAGAAGGCTGCATCAGCCTACATATTATCAGAATATCATTCATGTTGATGCAAATAGAAAGATAGAGTTCAAAGATACATCTATACATAGAAAGGTATTTATCTACTCCAAGCACCAGAGTTATTACCACTGGATTGGGAAATTCAAGGAATATATTATGGATAGAAAGGATCCGTTTGCCAAAGATGTTTATTTGGCATTATTGTGAAAGGGAGAGAGATATCTCATTATCATACTGATAAAGGGAGAGATTATATCCATTATCAACTTAGGGAGAATTCATATCCATCAAAGTATCTAGACGGAGAGATGTAATGAGAATGGGAGAGCACACACAAAGGGAAAGAATTGCTGACAAGAGACATCAAAAGAAAGGAGAACAGTCAAAGGGAGAGAGTTTGACACAAAAGAAAAACACATCACATCAGAGAAAGAAAGAATTTACATCTATCCAGTGAAGGGATTGAAGACAGACAGAAAGCTGCAAGAATCAAATCTAAGCTATTTTAGCTTACTGAAAGCCAAACATTTGTAATAGTTACATTAGGAAAGTGTTAAAAAATAGAAAAAAGAAATATGAAAATAAGCAATACCAGGAAAGAATCTAAGATGAGTTAATGCATGAAAAGATATTACCATAAGATAGGAGAGAGAAAGCTTCAAGATCCAACACCATGAG
>MU226547.1:692970-721205 GCA_018584345.1 Thuja plicata
TCTATGTATGCCACATTTCATAAAGTGTGTGCCACTTGTGTTATTTCCTCTTAAGGAGGAATCTAAGGGATACCTTGGTTTATCCCAATTAAATAATACAACCAAGGGATAATAAAGATACATAAAAAAGAATTATTGTCACAAGAGGACAAAAAGGGTGTAGGGATTCCATAGGAATCTCCTACTTACATAATGCAAGTAAAGATTAATTTCTAATAGAAAGCTTGATGAAATTGTATATTTCATATTGTATTAGTAATAGTATAGTATGATAATGTAGTATGTTGTCATCAATGCCAAAGGGAGAGATTGATGACATGTAACTGATTAAATATTTGAATATGTTAAGTTGATGATCATGCAAGGCATTAAATCAATTAATGTATTGTACTGACATTGATGTCAACTTGATATTATCTGTATGGTCATGAACATACTGCCAAAGACTTCAAAGAATTGATGAATTAAAGGCTATTCTTTCAATAATGCATATAAGTCAAGTATTCACTAAGTGACTATATACACCGATGGATAGAGTAAAAGAGAAGAGTCACAGTGTTACCTGACAAGCAAATGCACAACATTACCGATGAGAAAAGTTATAGTGTTGCCCGAAGAGAAAAACACAATGTAACCCGATGGACAAAATTTCTGTGTTGCCTGACAGAGAAGACAAGGATGGAGATCCCAATGACAAATGAAGTCACACCAATGGAACAAACAGTTATCACCGATGACTAACTGAAGTGTTGACTGACAGAACAGAGAGTTCAAAAATGACAAAATGCTTAGCTGTCAAGAGCTAAAGATAGACTTAACTGATACTTATCATTGTTTTAATCATCCAGATAGAGCCGGAGATAAGTAATTGATTTAAAGCTTATTTGTCCAGTTGGCAAGAATATCTCTTTGAGATAAAACTAGAGTTTGCTTTAAATCTAATTGGCGAGAATTGTGGATCATGCCAAGAATCAAGAAAGTCAAGAAAAGGTAAATCATGTCTATAAAGAGACAAACCCAATTCATTATGAATTGTGTGTGGGGTTAAAAAGAGAAGAGGAAAGATGCTAAAGAAAATCTAAAGGAGAAGAAAGTCTTCATTCAGTCTTGATCAATCAAGCTGAGGAAAGAGCTAGATTTTGCAGACATCGACGAACAGTGAGACAACATCACAGAGCAGAACAATGTGGAGAAAAGGTATAGAATTGATTATATTGATTAGAGAGGTAATGCACTTACAATAGATCTGAAAATCTGCAATTAAGTTGTATGTGTGAAAAGATCATTAATGTTTCAGTTTAACCATTGAAGCATCAAGTCTCTTAACCAAGTAGGACTTAAAATTCTTCTACAATTGAGATACATCCCAAGGAGTATCAAAAATTTTGATCATAGAAAGTAACATTGGATATGCCCGATACCTATTGACAGGCCAAGTGAGTGTTTGATCAAGGATGGTAGCATTAGATACTAGATACTAGGTGACAAACTATCTTTTAAATCCTCTAACAAGGTCACACCTAATAGTGTATTTGTAACATTTAACAGGGTTGGCTCCTAATAGAGCTCACTTCAAAAGAGTGAAAATTTGGGGTACCGGTCCCATTAGTTTTTCCCTTAATAGGGTTTCCACGTTAAAAATCCATGTGTTATGTGTTAATGTTTTATTACTTTACTATTTTACATTTCACATATGCAATTCTGGATTGACCGGTATACTCTGCATATTTACTGTGTTTCGGTAAATAGTTGACTGCTTATCGGTAAACATACAGAAGAAGGTTTTACAAAGCAATCCGACAAGTAGTAAATTGATATAATTATTTCAAGGCATTCATCTTGTAGGACAAAAGATAACTAGAGGCATAATTTGTGGTTATAAGTTTTAAGGGTTGATTTAAGGATTAATTTTTTAGGCCACTAATTCACCCACCCCCCCCTCTCAGTTATTACTAACATGTTCATATAAAAGCAAGAAATGAATCGAATAGGTAGGTTTAGGAGTTTGATTCACTCAAAGAGTGAAGAGCATATCCCTACTACTTTCTTCTGTTCCAAACACATTTAACAATTGTAAATTCCAACCTCTTAACAAGGAGGTTTTAGAAATTAAATGTTTGGTTCATTCCTTAGCCTTTCTTTCTATCCCCAAATCTGACATGTTTGGCATTTTTATCAACTACAAGAGTTGAGAGCATAGGCCTAATGTCTTTTTTGGTGAACAATAACATGCTATTAATTAAACTAGATTTTGGAAATTGAATGCCGCAATTTAAGCAAGATGCAAGCTTGTTTAGAAAAATACCTCTTTTCAAAGCTAGCCAAAGGCTAGGCACGTTTAGGAGTGTTTTTCTTTCTTTTTAACTCACCTAGTGGTGATTGTTCCCTCTCTTTCCCTCCAAAAAAGTTAGTTGGCACAACCAACACAATGAGGGAAAACAAAGAAAATTGAAAATGACAAAATTGTAGGATCCTTCCTAAATTTGCAAATTTATTAAAGATCCTAAGAAATTTAATCTTAATTCAATGCAAGAAACTTAATTTTTTAAGCTTTAACAATCTTGACAAAATGATCAAACAACTTCTCTTCTTCTTCTAAGTTTTCCAAAATGGACAAATTATGAATTTCCTTTGCATGCTTTGTAAGAATTCTTACCTCTTTATTCTCTTTGCAAACTCTCTGCTCTGAATTTTTTTCTTTTGGATGTTTGCTTATCTGCAAATTATAAAACACAGAGTATTAATTTTCTGATTTTAATAAGCTGCAAATTGAAAAAATACAAAAAGCACCACGCATCATTTAACAGCTTATACACAACGCTTTATTGTTGCTTACATGGTATCTTAAAGTACTGTATGCGGAATTTAAAGAGTTACTATGTGCAAATTTAAGATATAACAGTCATGAAATAACATTCAAAGGTATGAAAACACAACAGAAAATGCAAAATATAAAAGATAGCAGGCGGTAAAAGAAATATGGCAGGCGTGATTTGATTGATTAAACATGTGACTTATCTATGAAAGGAGTGACTTATGTCTTTGTACGTAGTGAAAGGAGTTTTAGGCATGACTTTTCTGGTTGTATGCATGAACCTTTACCTCGCAGGTGTCTCTTTACCTGCAAACTGCAAAATATGACAAGAAGAGATACAAAAACATACAAATAGAAACTAGAGGCCTAGGGCCCCATGGTGGGGCACCATTTGTGTATATATAAATTATACCTTCATGAAATTAGTTTGAAATCAATCAATTCTATGGAAAGATAATCTAATTTAAACAAATAATTGATTAAACAATCAAGAAGCATTCCATGGTTCTCTAACTAAGCATGCTAATGAAGCTCTCAACCTTAATCTCCATTAGTGATAGTCCTAGAATGATAAAATGATGTATTATAATGCCTAATCTAGCTCTCAAATTCTCTAATTGCAATGCAATTCATTCAATCTTGCTCTCAAATTGCTCTATTATGCTCTCAAATTGCTCTCAAATGCTATAATCTTGAAGAATTTCTCTATAGTGTAGATGCAATTTCTCACGAATGTCTAGGATTCTTAATGCTCTCAAAATGCTTGGTATTTATAGGATTTCTCAAGGGTGGGGGTAGAGCTAAGTTGATC
Source organism: Thuja plicata (assembly GCA_018584345.1). NCBI lineage: Eukaryota > Viridiplantae > Streptophyta > Pinopsida > Cupressales > Cupressaceae > Thuja > Thuja plicata. Next base: position 696,597 of record MU226547.1, read on the forward strand.
ATGATCAAAGCTTGGTTGAGTTGAAAGCTTTCAAATGGTTTCAAATGGATAGACCATTTAAATGTTGGTCTCAAAGGTTGGGACAAAGAGACGAATTGAGTGGTGAGGATGTTAAAGAGTTAAATGAGTGATCAAGATTGCAAAGTTTGGAGTAATCTATGTGCTTTCAATCCTTGATTCTCACTAGCTCTTTGAATTCTTGTCCCCTTTGTTGAAATAAATAAGGACTTAATTAATTTAATTATCCATGTTAGGGAATAGGTTGATTTTGATTTTTTGATTTAAACTATACAACTAATTGATTAAATCAATTAGATAGCTTTGATTTATCCCTTTTAGGCTTAAATTTAATTAATTGATATATTTATTAATTGATCCTCTGATTTAATGTGATTTTAGTCCCTTTTGATTGAATTAATCCAATTGATTTGATAAATTTCCTTTTGATTTGATTAAATACACCTGACCAAATTTAGGTGTCTACACAATGTACTAATGGTTATTGGAAAAGAGTTCTTGAAATCTCTTAAGGAGGAATATGGATATTGGTTTTCTATTGTTGTAAAAAATAAAGAAGAAGCAAAGGATAAGAAAGCATATATACCTGCAGAAGTAAAATGTCTTTTGGACAAGTATACAAGTATCATAAATGATGGGACTCCTACTACGCTACCACCACAAAGGGAAGTAAGCCATCAGATTAACTTTATTCCAGGAGCTTCTTTGCCAAATATGGCTCCTTACAAAATGATACCCCAAAAACATGAGGAGATAACTAGACAAGTAAAAGAACTTCTTGACAATGGTCTAATCAGAAAAAGTATAAGTCCCTATGCAGTCCCAAAAAGGATAGCACCCAAGAAAGGAGGTACATTGAGGTTATCTACGAACTCCAAGGCCATCAATAGAATTACTATTAGCTATAGTTTCCCTATACCCATAATTAAAGACCTTATGGATTGTTTAAGGGGAACAAAATGCGTCACCAAAATAGACCTCAAGAGTGCCTATCATCATATAGGAATAAAGGAGGGAGATGAGTGGAAGACAACATTCAAAACCATTGAAGGACTCCATGAATGGTTTGTCATGCCATTTGGACTCACCAATACTCATAGCACATTCATGAGGCTCATGAATGAAGTCCTTGAAGATTTTATTGGTAAATTTGTATTTGTTTATCTAGATGATATATTGATTTTTAGTAAGACTAAGGAAGAACGTCTTCGACATGTTGAAATTGTATTTAAAAAGTTGCAGGATGAACAACTAACCATAAATTTGGAGAAAAGTGAATTCATGAAACATGAACTTGTCTATCTTGGATTTGTGGTGTCTAAAGGATATTTGAAGATGGATACATCAAATGTTTCAGTTATACTCAGTTGTCTTACTCCCAAAACAACTAGTGAGGTGAGAATCTTAAATGGATTAGCTCAATTCTATAGGAAGTTCATAAGGAATTTTAGTGCAATTTGTGCTCCAATGCTTGAGACAATTAAAGGGGGTCTTAAAACTAAGTTTAAATGGATAAAATAAGATAGGGGTTTTGATTCATTGAAGAATTAGGTGGCCACACAACCTATGTTGGTGCTACCAAGTTTTGAAAAAAAATCTTTACTTTGGAGTGTGATGCAAGTAATATTGCAGTGGGTGTAGTCTTGAGTCAGGACAATAGACTAGTAGCATTCTTTAGTGAAAATCTCAATGAAGCTAAACAAAGATATTCCTCTTATGAATCAGAACTTTATGCCCTTGTAAAATCACTTATAAAATGGAGACACTACTTCCTACCCAAGGATTTTTTAGTATGCACAAATAACCAAGGACTGAGTTTCATTAACTCCCAAGATAAATTGAGTCATAGACACATCAAATGGATGGAGTATTTGAATTTATACAACTTCAATCTAAAGCATAAAAAGGTCAGTTGAACAAAGTGGTTGATACCTTGAGTATAAAACTACTCATAGTCTAGGAAGTAAAAATAAAGAGTATTAGGGTAGAGATTTTCAAATACCTCTACAAAGAGGATGAAGATTTTGGGGATGCTTACAAGGTATTTTAGGAATTCAACAACCATTTTCACAGTGAGTATGTAGAATTCACTTTGTAGAATGACCTTTTGTTTAAAGGTGGATAGTTATGTGTACCCAAGGGGTCAATGAGGGAGAATTTGGTATAGGAGAAGAACAATAGAAGTCTAAGTGGTCACTTTGGATTGAATAAGACTCTAGAGCTAATTCAAAGGCTCTACTATCAGCCCAAAATTCATAAAGACATGAGGTATATTGAGAAGTGTAAAATTTTCCAAAGAGCTAAGGGAATATACCCCAATGCTAGTTTATACCAACCTTTTCTAATTCCCAAAAGACCCTGGGAATGTGTGAGTATGAATTGTATAGTGGGTTTGCCTAAGACTAAGACTAGTTTTGACATTATATATGTTGTTGTTGATAGATTTAGCAAGATGAATCATTTCATTCCCTTCAAAGTGACTCATGATGCCAGTCACATAGAAAACCTATTTTTCAAGGAATTGATCAGGATTCATGGGCTACCAATCAGTATAGTCTCAGACAAAGACACAAAATTCATGGGAAACTTTTGGAAAACATTGTGGAAGAGGTTAGGAACTAATTTGTCTTTTGGATCTTCTTACCATCCACAAACTGATGGGAAGCCTGAGGTTGTAAATAGAACCCTTGGAAACCTTTTAAGGTGTTTGACTAAAGAGTATGGAAAATCTTGGGATCAATTCCTTCATCAAGATGAATTTTCTTACAATGACACAGTGCATAGAACCAGAGGGAAAGGTCAAATTGAAATAGTTTATGGAATGCATCCTAGGGGATTATATGCATTGAGATATCTAAGAGATATGAAAGGGAAAAGTGGACATGCTGCATTTGCACAGTCCATGAAGGAAGTGCATGAAAAAGTGAGGACAACTCTAATTAAGAGCACTTTGAAGATGAAGGACAAAGTTTATGACAGGATAAAAGATGTATAGTTTGAAGTAGGGGATTGGGTCATGGTCTATTTGAATAAGGTCAATATTTAGAAGGAAGTGCCAAGAAAGTTACAAATAAAGGTAATTGGTCCTTGTTAGATCATATATTATTATGGGAACAATGCATATAAGATATACTTACCCAAGGATATAGAATTGTCTCATGTTCAACATAGAAGACTTGGTATAGTATAAAGGCCCCAGTCCTAAGGAATTTGATAAGGTTACTGATGTGGAGAAGATAGTAAATGATTTGACATTGCCTTCCCCACCTAAGCCTACAAAAGAGAAAGTATTAGATACAACGATTTCCAAGAAGACCAGAAAGAAGGATTATCTAGAGTATCTAATCAAATGGGCACATATGCCAGAAGAAGAGGCTAATTGGGTACTTGAAGGTGACTTTAAGAAGCTGGGAATTGATTTTTACTCCTGTCACCTGATGTGACTTAAGCTCTTCTCATTTGGGGGAAAATGGTGCGGGAGAACCTAGGGGTTAGGTGTAATCAACCCTTAGATTTTGGTTTGGAAGACCTTCTCAAGGTCATGTGCATAAATAAGGTTGTTTAGGATTTTTTTAGTTGATTTTTGCAATGTTGTGTTTTGATTATGGTCAAATGTGTCAAAAGACCCTATAACATGCTTTGTAAGACAAATATGGAAAGATGTGGAAAATGGAACCTAGAGTGCACAAAATGACCTAATTAAGTTGTAATTAGGTCTAGGGATAGATTAGAGGTCATTGGGAACCCATACATTGGGTCAAAGAAATGAAAGAACAAAAAATGTAAAAAGTTGTCAAAAGTTGCTTGAACAACTTTTGCAACTTTTCAATGTTGCATGAAAACATTTGGACAAAGTTTGAAAAATTCCCTAAATGGAGTTATGGTTTGGAATAGGTAGTTGCAAAATGACAAGGGGACATATTTAAGGAATTTACAATCATTGTACAAAGGCTGGATAAGTTTTGACATAATTTCCAAGAAGCAATAGACAATTTTTTGATATAACTGTATTTTATTACATTTGTGTGTTGTGTTTGAGTTTAATGGATTGAATCTACCAATCCTTAATTGTAGTTAGTAAGAGTTAATTTTTTTATGGTTTTGTGAGAAATAGTTTGTTTTTGTTTTGAACTTGCATTTATAAATTAATTTTGTGTCTGACTCTGAGTCTCTTGTCCAAACAGGGTTGTATAGAAAATTATGACTCCATTTTGAAGTTCCCACAGTGGTAAACACTCGTGTTGGGGGAATGAAAATGGGGTCTGTGTACATAGTTTTTGTTTTAGGTAGGAGTTTGGAAGTTTCATTTGTGATTTTTAACCTCTTTCCCTAGGCGAGCTCCTCCATAGCCCGACTAGGAAGCAAGAGTAACAGTGGTAGATAACTTGCAAGAGTGGATTAAATGAATCAATCCAATGCATTGGAGTTGCTGAGAAGACCCTTTTAGAACATTTCCTATGAGATGGAGATGTCTTGAATCAATTTGAATGGATTCCTAATGCAGAAATCAAAGACTATCTCTTTTCCTAGTAATTTGGCCTAGTTAGGGTTTGATGGTGTACTGATGATCTGCAACTCCAAGACAAAGAAAATCTTAAGGATATTCCCAAAGGGTATCTAACTCCAAAATTTTTATGGGTTTGTGTGATAGTTTTAGAAAATAAAGTTACAATACAATGAAATAGGGCTAATTGTGACCTACTAGTCTAGTAGCCCTTAAAATTAGTAAGTTTGCATAGCGATGGGGGAATGACCCAAGTACCACTGAAGAAGCTGGATTTGTGGAAGAAAAAAAATCATAAACATGCCCTAGACTCCTGCAAGGTAATACTAGAGGGCTGGTAAGTTGGTGTTTGAGCTAACACTAGTGAGTTCAATTAGAAGGGATGGAAATTAAGCACTTGTAATTGATAGAGGAGCTCAAAAGAGGATAGGAGTTTAAGCCTCCTATGATAGTAGGAGTTCTAAGAGAGAAAGAAAACCTAAGTAGTCCTTGAGGGACTGGAGTAGAACTAGGCTTAATTTGAAGAAGCAAGAGGCTCCCCATTAGTGTGACTAATGGTGAATATGAAAAGAGTGAAGATGAAATTGTGTTTATTGTTATCAAAGAAGAGAATCCTAGTTTCATAAATGAGGAAAGATACCTATTTTCACATGTAAAAAAAAAAGATTAATGGGTGGTAGACAATGGATGTTCACATCACATGACTAGAGATAAGAGAAAATCTATGAAGTTGGAAAGGTATGATGGTGCTTTTGTTAAGTCCGGTGACGAAACTTCTTGTATGATCAGAGGTAGAGGTTCTATTACACCTAATGGTAAGAATAATATTAATGATGTTTTATACATTGAAGGTCTAAAGTATAATATTTTGAGTAATGGATAGCTTGTTGGTAAAGGTTATGATCTAGAATTCAATAATGACAAACCTATAATCTTGGGAAGTTCAGGTGTTGAGATTGCATCGGGTACAAATACCAAAGGTAATGTCTTTCATTTGAATAGTGAAAAGAATAGATGTTTGATTTCTCAAATTGATGATAGTTGGTTATGGCACAAAAGATTTTGACATGTGAACTTTGATAACATTGTGACGATAAGTACTACTAAATAAGTGAGATATTTACCTAAATTATTGAATACTTCTAATGTGATGTGTAAGGAATGTCAGTTGGGTAAGATAACTAAATCTACTTTCAAAAGAAAAGATTACTATTCAAGGGGATTGTTAGATCTTGTGCATACTGATTTGTATGGCCCTGCTAGAACTATAAGTTATTATGGAGATAGTTATTTCATATTATTCAATGACGGTTATTCAAGGGTGATGTGGCTTACATTTTTAAATGATAAATCTAAATCTTTTGAAAAATTTAAGATTTTAAGGCTATGGTTGAGATAGAGACATGTATGAAGCTGAAATGTCTAAGATCCAAAAGAGGTGGTGAATTTACATCTAGTGAATTTAATGCATTTTATGAATAGTATTGGATAAAGAGAAAAATGTTTGCACTGAAGACCCCACATAAAAATGGTATTGCAAAGAGAAGAAACAAAACTATCCTAGACACTGCAAGGACAATGATGATTGAGGGAAATGTACCACAAGTCTATTGGTGAAAAGCAGTTAGTACTGCATTTTATACATTGAACCGAGTTCAAATTAAGCAAGGAACTGGTAAGAACCCTTATGAGCTATGGTATGGTCATGTTCCTACTGTGAAATATTTCAGAATTTTTGGAAGAAAATGTTATATCAAAAGAGATGAAGATTTAGGTAAATTTGATCCTAGATGTGCTAAAGGTATCTTTCTTGGTTATTATACAAAGATAAAATCATACAATTGTTACAATGGCAGGTTGAGAAAGATAGTTAAAAGTGCTAATGTAAAAGTGCATGAAAGCTATCAGAAACACGATATATCTTGTAGATATGAGTCAGATGATGAGGAAGACAATCAAGGAATGCAAGTGCAAAATAAAAATTAGAATGGTTCAATAGATCAAGATGAATAAATGAAAGTGAGGAAGACATGGAGACACAAGAGATGACTACAAATGCAGATCCTAATACTCCAATGTATGTAAGGATAAATCATTCACAAAATAAAATTATTTATGATAGGAATCAAGGTGTCCAAACTAGGAGAGGGTTAGTAAAAGATAGAGATGAAATTTGTCTAATTTCTAAGATTAAACCTAAGGATGTTAAAGAAGCATGTAAAGTTGAAAGTTGGGTTAAAGCTATTAAACAAGAATTGGAACAAATTAAAAAGAACAAAACATGGATTCTTGTTCCTAGACCTTTGGACAAGAATGTGATCATAACTAAATGGGTATTTATAAACAAATTAAATGAAGATGGTGAAGTGGTTAAGAATAAAGCTAGAATTGTTTGTAAGGGTTACAGATGGAAGGTATTTCTTTCAGGAAACTTTTTCTCATGTTTCTATAATTGAGGTTGTTAGAATGTTTCTTGCATATACTACTTACAAAGATTTTAGAGTGTATCAGATGGATGTCAAATCTAAATTTCTGAATGGAGAGTTGGAAGAATAAGTTTATGTTAAGCAGCCTAATGGATTTTCATTGTCTGATCAAAGTGACATAGTTTTCCGATTGAAGAAATATTTGTGTGGATTGAAAAAAGCCCCTAGATCCGGGTATGCAATATTGGATAAGTATTTGTTGAAGCTTGGTTTTAATAAAGGAACTGTTGATAGTAACTTGTACTTGAATATTGATCATGGTAACATTTTAATTGTTGAATTATTTGTGGATGATATTATTTTTGGTGGGAATGATGAGTCGAGTAAAGATTTTTCTACTGAGATGTAAAAAGAGTTTGAGATGTCTATGACAGGTGAGATGAAATTCTTTCTTTGTCTAAAAATTACACAATCAAAAAAAGGAATTTGCATATTTCAGTCCAAGTATATGAAAGAAATGGTGAAGACATTTGGTATGGAAGATTCAAAACTAGTTTGTAATCCTATTATTACCGGTTACAAATTGATAAAGGATGATGATTACCCTAAGGAAAATCAGACAAGATACAGATCTATGATTGGTGGATTATTGTACTGGCAAATACCAGACCTGATATGATGAATGTTGTGTAATGCCCCGCCAGGGAACCCAGGAGAAACTAACCTAAACATGCAACTAAGGTAATAGGATAATTTTTTTAAAATGTTTACAAACAACAGTGATAACAATGCAGAAGCAACATAATGAGATACATGACATACACATAAATATAACTCAACAAAGGTTACAAATCTTGAGGGTTCCTTGACGTAGAATTACTTAAGAAAACTAATCTATGAAGAAAACTATAAAGAATCAACATAAAAGATACATCAACTCAATCCAATAATATCCATTTCATATAGTAAGACCACATATACAACTGATACCCAAGGTATACATACATGAATAAACATCCACTGCACAAGTCATAGGGTATGCAATAATAATTAACAATACAATACATCCTTTGAAAGGATGTTAACCAATATACAGATATGGTACAATTATACAACTCATGAAACTGAACAAGTCCCTAGAAGAATAAGAAGATAGAACTGCAACAAGGATCATCCAAGCATGAAGAAGAACATTGGATCTCAATGGTAATAAGAATCACTACCACCCGACCTCGTGGAACCAAAGGTCCACTCCCACCGTGCTGAGGAGATAATATCAGGCCCACTCACATGGGTATACAACAATAAGGAAACAACAAAGGTATAAAAGACATCATATAGAAAATCATAGAAAGATCCTAAAAGCTTTCTGAATCACAATAAGGAATCTACACAATACCAGAGCCACCCGAAACACTTAGGAAAACCTAAGTTGTATATAGGGAAGTGTAATCACATAAGTCTGCCCTTGAGTTACCCTAGTAGTCCTCCCTGGAACCTTGCCCCAAAGTAACTCTATGGGGCTCAGTAATCCTTTTGTGAAGACAAGGATCCTAACTCCCATCTTAGCCTGTAATAACACTCAAGGCATGGGTAGAGACTCAGAGTTCTTTATTTAAAACCCCTTTAATGTTTCATATTTTCACTTATTAAATAACTTTCCAATGAGTTACCCTAGTAGCAACTTAGGGCCCTAGCCCCCATTGCAAGACACTTCCCCTCTATACACTCAGTTAACCTACCTAGACTCATAAAAATATCATGAAGGTATATCATAAATCTCAATACTGCTTCCTGCCCATACAAGAATACATTGGTTCTCAATTGACCATAACAACTTAAAGTACTCTCGAAGAATCACATAAGACATGTTTAGACAAACCAAGTTGGGTAAGTAGATCGAGACCATAAATCGACATCAACATGAACATGCACTGAAAATCACGCAAGACACTATAAAGAATCAAATTCCAAAACCTCTAGTTTCATATCCTAAGAGTAAACTAATCCTAACATATACCTGAAACATTGCAGTTTCAAAAAAGAGAAAAATACACAATCTATCTTAACAGTCACTCAGAAACACATCATGGAATGATAAATAAAATTCCATAAAGAACTAACGAAACTTAGTGATAAACCAATTTATAGTAAGCACTATGCAAATTAGTTTATCTAATAAAATTACTAACAAATATTATAATTAAATCTCCAAAGAAAATGCAAATAAAACCCCTATAGATTAATTTATAAAAGCTAACACATATAAATTAATCTATTTAATAATTACTAAAATTCAAATATAATTACAACATGCAAAGAAGGTCTAAATGTAATATTTATATCAATATTAAACTTCTAATGTTAATACTATTATTAATCAATTTTAAAAAAACCCCATATATAAAAAAACTATTTAAAGATAAATGAATTAATAATAATAAAAGTATATATAAATAAAATCATAATTACTAACTTTATAAATAAAACTTAATAATAATAATATTAATTAATAAAAGAATTTTAATTCATTAAATAAAACCAAACAAAATAAAAACTTTAATGAAGTAAATTTTTAATTTTTAATTAATAATATTGGGGGGGGGAGGATGGGGAGGATCTCGGCCCCACCCCACTGAATCCCCCATAGCCCTTTTTAGGCCCTGGACGCGGGGCACGTAGGGAAGCCCGTAGGTCTGTGGGTCCCTGCAATCCCCACCATGGCTTCCCACTGTGGATCTACAGGCCCACAGCCTGTGGCCTCATGGTTCCCTGCGATACCTGCAGGCCCACGACCTGTGGTACCCGCAGTCCCACGGGTGGTTTGGGGGTGTGGTGCCCCCTGCCACCCACCTTAAAAAATTTATTTTTATTTTTTTAAAACAAAACTTACTTTGTTTTAAAGTTTTTTTTTTTAAAAATTTAATTTAATTTGACATGCATTAATTTAATAACAAATCTTTTTTTATATATATTTAAATTTACACCAGTTTGTATTTTTTATAGCAAGTACAATATTTTATTTTTTTATCTGTATTTTTCTCCAGCAACATAATAATTATTTCTTTTCAACAATAAATTGATAAAACTATATGTTTCCAATAATAGAGATATATTTTCATCAAATAGCTCTAAAGGAAGAAAATAGAAGGATTTTTCTACAAACAAACAATTGATTTAAACAAGAAAATAATAAGCATTTAATTATAATTTTTCAAATGAAATCCTTGCATGCAATTAACCTTATTGTTTTGTTTCCATGCAGATCTAGATCTGGGGTTTGGACAGGAACCTAGTAAGGGTGTAATTTTTTCTTTCCAAGGTAAGGGATTTACATATCTGAAGGCTAAAATCCATTTTGGCAACAATATCAAATTTTCTCACAAATGAAGACATCTTTCACAGATATGAAACCCTAATGGCAGTTTTGAAAACAAAATCATTCCAAATGAAAACCCTGATGCCCATATTACAACCAAAGCAATTAAATGAAACCCTTAAGCCCAAAACACAGATTTGGCATGCAATCATGAAGGAAAAACCACAAAATTGATCTAATAACCTATTCTTCCAATTAGCAATAAAAACACATAATAACAAACAAGAAAGATTCAAACACAGTATCCAAGCATTCCAAATGCATAGAAGATAGGGATCTGGAAGCTAGAATTTACAAGATCAAGATCCTACCTTAGTAACTGATGAGAAGATCCAATTCAAATCCAAAGCAATCAAGAATCTAAATGTTCCTAAGCTTTCAACAAATCTCCAATCACCTGATTTCTCCTTCCCCCTAATTGAACAACCTCCAAAATGCCTTTCAATTTAGAGATATAGAAAATCAGGCAATTAGGTTTTCAAAAAGTGAAACCCTAATGAAATATTAATTATTTAATTAAAAATTAAAAGAAATGCTTTATTTTCAATTTCACTTAAAGCAATTCACAACTCAACTTTATAATATAAAACCAAAGTCACAATTGAATATGCATGAGAATATTTCAATTTAAATAAATTAATTAATCATGCAACTCAAAGTAATACTCAATAATTCAATTTGCATAATTAATTAAAATATTTAGATTTAATATTTATTAAATTAAGACTTAATAATTAAATCAATTAATTAAATATAGGCATTTAATTAATATTAAATTATTAAATAGCCATATATTTAATATATCAATGTTTTAACCTTATCAAATGTGCAATTATTAACATCAATATTTACCATAATTGATCATTAAATAAAACCAGCTAAAAGCATCATTAATCCAACTGAAACCCATCTAAACAATAAAAACCACTGAAACAAAAAAACAACTGAAACCGACACACAAGCACACACAAAAGGCTCACGAATCCACGTCACTTGACAGATTTTGATAGGATAGTCAGTTAGATTCTTGTCTAGTTCTAGGAAAAAATAAGGGTTTAGGGTACGGATTTAGGCCTGAATATTATCTCCCCTCTCTTACCATTGAGATGTTGCGATAGGGCACACTCACTCCTACCAATTTAGGGAAGACGTGGCCCAGTACCTGCAACTGTGTCATCACAAAGACAAAAATACATACATATAATATAACAAATAATGTTTGAGACCAGTTTGTCATGTGGATCTCGCCAAAGCAAGTAACTATGACTCTGTCTCATACCATACCAAACACGCCAAACAGAAAAGTAGAACATACAAATGATCCATGAGCATACAGATATAGTGTCAGTAATATTGTTAGAAAACCATAATCAAAATGACATCATAGTATATACATAACTATCCTGAAATAGCCATAAATCATATGCAAATAGAAGATATAATACACTAAGAAATGAATCAATAACATAATGAAAATTAATACATGAATATCCTCAAAATCAACTGAAATAACTAACACATACATACAAAGGTCTAAAAGAGTTCAGAAACTGAAACAGAAAAGCAAACTAAGGGGTGGGTATTACATCCTACCCCCTAAATCTAGGCTTACTCCTGGAAGCCTACAACAAAGATAGAGATATGAATCTCTCAACACAAAGCATCCTACCACATCACAAAATACTCAATGTGCGGATCCCTTAGGACCCTTCCCAGCTCGCTGATTTGAACACTGGGGATCATTCCCTACTGTAGGAATGAGGAAACTAGCTATTGGTCATCTATTCAAAATCCCACTCATAGTAGCATGATACACAACTAGAGGTTGATCAAAGGTTGCATATGCTCCATGAGATCTACCAACATTCCCAACTGTAGGTTCAAAAGCTACTGGCCTCTGCCTTGAGAATTATGCTACACGCTGGGGACAATTGACCACAATATGCCCAAACTACCCACAGGAAAAACAAGCTCCTCTACTACCACCTCCTCTAATTGAAGGTGCACTAGACTGCTGAAAACTACCACTACTGACATCCTGATGCAAACTCTGTGCTGGGTGAACAATTTGGTTACGCTTGTTGCACTGAATATCATAGAAATTCCTAACCTGAGAACCACCACTTTGAGTAGGAGGAATGAATCCTCCTTGCTATTGGGACTAATTACCTTTCAAAAAGGTATAAGGATCCTATAATTTCCATCTCCCTGAGAATGATTACCTTTGTAACCAAAGTAGGTCCACTAGGCTGAACTCCCAACTAACTACCATGGCCCAAAGCTAGATTCATCTCCACAAGAGTAGCTTTAATGACCACTTCTTTGAGGGTTGTAGGATCAAAGAGCTTAACTCCCCCAATGATCTATTCATTAAGATCCCTAACAAAATTTTGTATCATAAGAGCTGAATCCTGCCAATAACCCGCATACTGCTTGAGCTCAAAAAATTGATGCTCATACTCTTCCATTGACAAGTTCAACTATCTCAAGTTATGGAACTCGTCTGCTCACTATTGCCTCTACTGATATGATAGGAATAACTCTCAGAAGTTCTCAAGGAATAACTCTCAAGTGACCGTATCCATGTGGAGCCCTAACTTCTCCTCTTTGATTTTCCACTACACTGCTACAAAATGAGAGTTTCATCACCGCATACCTGGTCTTAGTATTGCTAATAATGGGGTGCATAGAAAAACTCTTCTCTAAGGAAATAAGCCATGTCTCTTCCTTTGATCCTAATCCTTTCCCATCAAAGGGATTAGGTCATGATCTTATAAGATCCCTCATGTGGTTCTCTGCAACAACATCAGGATCAACTATAATGGTACTCCTTTAAGGACTCCTGAACCTCTCCCTCACCCTCTCCTCTCTATGAGAGTGGTGAGAGGCATCCTACTCTACTATGCCCTTCTTAGGACCAAGATGACTCAATATCACCTACAATAACTTCCTAGTGTTTGGCTCTTCAGATTCATCCCAGTGTTCATCCCTCTTCTCATCTCTACTATGTTAATGAGCACTGTCTTTTCTGAAACTCATGGAAGGGCTATGATGCATACCCCTTCCATGACCACTATCTGAGCCTCTACCTCAGCCCCTAGAAGCTCTAATCTCAGGCATGATTCCTGAAGCAACCAAAGAACCAAACAACAACTCAAAACCAAAGCCAAATATGAACAAAAGAAAATAAATAATCACAAAGCAATAGTTTTAAATATATCATAGTTTTATGTCTATGTTTGTTTCAAGTTTTAAACCAAAAGACAACTAATGGGTATACAAATTTCTAAGAGCTCCCAGTGTAGTAACGTGGGCTCTGATACCAAGTGTAATGCCACGCAAGGGAAACCAAGAGAAACTAATGTAAACATGCAACTAAGTTAACATGATGAAAAAAATTTAAATGTTTACAAATAGTAATGATAACAATGTAGAAGAAACACAATGAGATACATGACATACACATAAATATAACTCAACAAAGGTTAAAAATCTCGAGGGTTCCTTGACGTATAATTACTTAAGAAAACTAATCTACAAAGAACAACTATAAAGAACCAACATAAAATATACATCAAATGAATCCAATAATATTCATCTCATATAGTAAGACCACATAAACAACTGATACCTAAGGTATACATACATGAATCAATATCCACTACACAAGTTGCATGGTATTCAATAATACATAACAATACAATACATCCTTTGAAAGGATGTTAACCAATATACAGATATGGTACAAGTATACAGCTCATGAAACTGAACAAGTCTCCAGAATAATAAGAAGATAGAACTGCAACAAGGATCGTCCAAGCAGGAAGAAGAACATCGGATCTCAATGGTAATAAGAATCACTACCACCTGACCTCTTGGAACCAAAGGTCCACTCCCACCATGCTGAGGAGATAATACTAGGCCTACTCACATGGGTATACAACAAGAAGGAAATGACAAATGTACACAAGACATCATATATAAAAGAATAGGAAGATCCTAGAATATTTCTGAATCACAATAAGGAATCTATACAATACCAGAGACACCTGACACACGTAGGAAAACATAAGCTGTATATAGGGAAGTTTCATCACATAAGTTTACCCTTGAGTTACCCTAGTAGTCCTCCCTGGACCCTGGCCCCCAAGTGACTCTGTGTGGCTCAGTAATCCTTTCGTGAAGACAAGGATCCTAACTCCCATCTTAGCCTATAATAACACTCAAGGCATGGGTAGAGACTCAGACATCTTATTAGTTCATTTTAAAACCCCTTTAATATTTCATGTTTTCAATTATTAAATAACTTTCCAATGTGTTACCCTATTAGCCACTTAGGGCCCTGGCCCCCATTGCAAGCCACTTCCCCTCTATACACTCAGTTAATGTACTATTGGTAAATGGATTTGTCTTTACAAAATAACCTTTTAATTGACCCTCGACTGACCTAGACCAAAGACAAAATCAGAAACTGACTGTTGAATATATTATCATTGAATTGATAATCTTCCTCTGAATTAAGAGGTATAGCTCCCTCCTAGATGATGTGCAATGAATTATTAAAATATTGAAATGTTTTTCAGTGGAAAGAAATAAAGGCATACAACCATCTGTTCATAAACATGAATAGATGTGAAATATTTAAATGCAATAATAAAATAAATGCAAGAACCCGTTAATGGGACTGGAAGGGTTCAACCTTTGATGGGAAACAAGAGGGCCAAACTGAGATCCTGGCAACCCCCATCTCCTGGATGGTTAAAATAAACTTTGACAGTGCCTCTCGGGGAAATCTAGGAGTCTCAAGAATAGGTTTTGTTGCCCGGGATGAGAAGGGTGATATCTTGGCACTTGGGGACAAAATACTGAAAGACGGGACTAATAATGAGGCAGAATGTTCTATAGCTGTAGACACCACCCTAATGGAAAGAAAATTAGGACTAAGGCAAATCTATTTAGAAGGGGATTTTCTTCTTATTGTGAATGGGATCACAAAGGGTTAGATGGATACATGGTACCTAAACAAACACATTAAGAAGATTCAGACATTGGTGGCCAGGTTTGAAGATTTTAAAATTATACATGTGCAGAGAGCAGCAAATGATTTGGTAGATAAAGTATCAAATGTGGGTGTTGACGGGTCCCTAGAGAAAAACTTTGAATTGTTCAAAGACTTGAGAACCAACCCATAGGGAAGTTTTTTGATGCTTTTTTGGAGACCATAGACTATACACAAGATTTGAGTTCACATAACATTGAGAAGAGGATCTCAATGCTGGCTTGCACGAGATGTATCAGCCTAGATGAAGGCAGGTGAAGTGATGTGGAGATTTTTTTCTCATGAGCTGAGAGGTGATGATGTAATCTTGAAATTAGTGGATTTCATGGTAAGTGAAGGATGTGGAAGTACAAGGTGCAGTAATGAGCTGCCAGAGCGAGTAAAGTTAGAATGGTGGCATTTGAATGTCATGTTTGAGAGGCTTCAACAGCCTTTTTAAGCTGAAGTTGAGGAAGAAATAAATATGGAGCATCGTAAGAAAGCCCGCAGAGCATAGCAAGATGGAGACTAATTTCTCTCTATGGACAGATGGAAAAATTCCTGCCTTTGTGGGACCGATCACGGTGAAAAGGCTTGGCAATATATTTACAGAGGACGGGGATGACTTCTGGACTGCAGTCGATGAAATTTTTGGGGAGCACTATTTGCAAAATTGGTGGAAACCCCACACCAATCTTGATGTGTCCTCATTATTTTTGGTGCTAAGCCTTATGGTGGTGGAATCCAAAGATGATGTGCGGGCAGTGATCAAGCAATGTATGGCCATCAAGTGGATTGAGCATTGAAGATGTGCTGCAAAAGACTGAGGTGGGTGATGGTTTGCATAAAGGAAATGACCCTATCTGTATGATCAGCCATGGGTGTTGTGAGATTCAGCCGCTAGTTGTCTGGTCATTGGCCAGCCCCAAGGATACCCACCTTACACGAGCACACACTGGGTGGAAGGAAGTGAAGGATGTTTTGGTAAAGAGGAAGTTGGAGGTGCAAGAAGGAGACAGGCTTGGGAGAAGGATACACAAGTGCACCTCAATTAAATCCACTGTAGAAGTGGGTGAAGATGGAAGACCCTAGGTGCGGAGTCAAATCACATCAAAACATGGTGGGAAGGTGACCAAGGTGAAGCGTAGAGCCTGGGAGTTGGGTGATGAAATTGGTGAAGGTGGTACGGGCTAAGAGTAGGGTGCAGACATGGTGGATGGTGGCGGTGGCTTCCGGGACTTCTCCAAGGAGGAGGTCATGGCCTGGTTTGGTTAAGTGTGTGGGTTGGGTTTTTTGGGGTTGTTTTATGTATAGTCTTAGTCAAATATGGTCTCCAATAGTAAGTTAGGGGAATTTTGAAGTGTATGCAGTGTCTTTTGGTTGGAAATTTGGAACTGTTATCATTGTGTAGCCATGTTGGGCAATGATGTAACCTCTTTTTAAAATATCAATAAAATTACATATTACTGATCAAAAAATAAATGAAAAAGAATGATATAAAAATCATCCTCCCCACATTCACAAATGAAAAAGAATAAGAGAAGACACAGTGACTTTCTAATAAATTTATTTTCCTGATACACAGATCTAAAAATACAATCTCTTTGTTTATCAAAATGAAATATACATTGAGAGTGATTATAAAAATATAAGAATTTGTAATCTAAAGAAAACACAACTCCATACACAGATGAATTTGTATCTGTCTTTATTTCTCAATATAAAATGAGCACACAGACTCAGAAAAACTAGACACAATAGAAAATAAAAATAGAACTGCTCTTCCCTCTTCCCCCTATACAAATAAGAAATATTTTTTCTCCTTTTCTAGAGAACACATACTGTAGAAAAAGAAGAAGCAAAACCTTTCTCTCTTCTTCTTTTACCTATTTATCCTTTCCTTCCTCTCGATG
This sequence comes from Thuja plicata, assembly GCA_018584345.1. Lineage (NCBI taxonomy): Eukaryota > Viridiplantae > Streptophyta > Pinopsida > Cupressales > Cupressaceae > Thuja > Thuja plicata. The sequence goes on from MU226547.1 coordinate 713,875, forward strand.
AGGCCTTTTCATTTTCCATAACTGATTCTTTCCAAAATTAACTATTTAATAATGACATAACATATTTGGAAAGATAAACAATTTATATATGGACAGGTGACTTTCTGATCCAAAATAGAATATTTATTTATGTTGGGTGGATTTGTCTTCTTTCTGGTTGTTTTGATAATGGTTGACTCAGAAATTTTTATCTCCCAAACCATGTATAATTTTGAAAATCGCTCCAGTGAGAATCTGGAGAATAAGGTTTGCAACAACATATCTACAATTGAGCATGATCCAATGGTGGGGTGGGAAGTTATGCCCCCCACAATATGACTATTTATTTTTCTCCTGTAAATCTGTGTTTTCAAAATCTTCATTAAATTTTCTTCTGCACAGTCACAATGGTTGCCAATATGATTTGAAGTCACTAAAAAAGAGATCCAAAAGCTAATTATGATCTCTGTGTTGATACTCATGCTGCCCTCAAGCTGAAGATGATGTAAATTTTCCATCATGTGCATCACATATCCATGTTTTAAATTCTCTAATATGCACATTGAAGACTTCACTAAAGTGGATGGAGGCACGTATATTACAAACAATAGTGGCAACCTCTGTATCAAGTTACACTAACATAAGGTTGTTTCCCTTCATTTTTACATTTCTTAAAATTAGGCATGTTGTGGGCTCATCATTTTAACAATTCTCATGTGTTGTCATGCCTTAATTCCACAACTGATACTTCAGTATTTCCCGTGACTCCTCGGTACATGAATCATCACCACCATCTTTATGTACCTGCCAAATTTCTTAAAATGATGAACTATCTTGAACTTCCTTGAACCGATTTGAACTAAGTTCAAACTTGTTCAAGGGTGTTCAAGACTGTTCAAATAATTTTTTAGCAAGCAATTTGACAAATTTCAAAACATGGTAAGACCCAAGGGACTAATGATTTTGATAAACAACTAGACTCTAAAGATTAAGGGAATTGAGGTAATTAAATCATACAAGGGTGACTAAGAAAACAAAAGAAAAGGACAAGTGTTGAACTTGGACTAACACCTACCTAGGCTCATAACAATACCATGAAGGTATATCATAAATCTCAACACTAATTCCTTCCCATACAGGAATACACTGGTTCTCAATTAACCATAACAACTTAAAGTACTCTCAAAGAATCACATAAGACAAGTTTAGACAAACCAGGTTGCGTAAGTAGATCGAGACCATAAATCAACATCAACAACAACATGCACTGAAAATCACACAAGACACCATAAAAAATTAAATCCTAAAACCTCTGGTTTCATATCCTAAGATTCAACTAATCCCAATAGATACTTGAAACATTGCAGTTTCATAAAAGAGAGAAACACACAATCTATCTTAATAGTCACCTAGAAACACATCATGGCATGATAAATACAATTCCAGAAAGAACTAAAAAAACTTACTGATAAACCAATTTATAGTAAGCACTCAGAAAATTAGTTTATCTAATAAAATTACTAACAATACTATAATTAAATCTCCAAGGAAAACATAAATAAAATGCCATAACTCATCTGTAGTCTTCTGTAAGGTGTAGCTTTTTTAAATCTTCATGTCCATCAACCAGGTGCAAGATCACCGAAATCTAATCCATAGTATTCTCTTGTGATCACTCCCCCTAAGGAGTAGATCCATACATCAAGTCCAGAGAATGATATAGCTCTAAGATCCACTGGACTGATGCACATCTGCATCATTTAGTTTAAAGTTACCACTGGGATGGGCCATCACCCCAAGCATGCCTCTGAGATATTCAAAAGCATCTTTTGGAAAAGGTTTAGTAAATATATCTGCTATCTGTTCCTCTGTGCTAATGTATTCTAGTTTAATTTCCTTCTCTGCTACCTTCTCCCTCAAGAAATGATACATAATGGAAATATGCTTTGTCTTCGAATGCATCATAGGATTCTTCGACATGTTTACTGTGCTGGTGTTATCACAGTGGATAGCCACTAGTTCTTCAAAAACTATCCCAATGTCCTTCAGCATTTGTTCCATCCAAACAACTTGTGTACAATTTATTGCAACATCAACATACTCTGACTCAATAGTAGATTGAGAAATATAGTTCTGCTTCTTACTCAACCAAGAAACCAATCTTTTTCCAAGGAAAAATGCACCACCACTTGTACTCTTCATGTCATCCACATTACCTACCCAATCAGCATCAGTATAAGCCTGCAAAGTAAAATCTTCTAATTTTTCATAGCACAATCCATATTCTACTGTCCCTTTCAAATATATGAAAATTCTTTTTATAGTAGCAAAGTGTGTCTCTTTAGGATCTGCTTGATATCCAGCCACAATTCCAACTGCATTGGTAATATCTGGTCTAGTGTGAGTTAGATATTGTAGACCTCCAATCATTGATCTATACTTGATCTATACAACACTTTGAGTCTCATCATTATTTGTCAATTTATGTCCAGTCACCATAGGTGTCCCAACAGGTTTACAATCTTCCATTCCAAACTTCTTCAACATTTCCTTAAGATACTTGGTCTGAGATATAAAAATGCCTTTCTTACTCTGATTAATTTGCAAACCAACAAAAAATTTCATCTCCCCAATCATTGACATTTGAAACTCATTCTCTATTTATTTAGCAAATTTCTTACTCATTTTATCATTGCCTCCAAAAATGATATCATCAACAAAAAATTCTATAATTAACATTCCATCTTCATCAGTTCTTAAATACAAATTACTGTCTGCATTACCTTTTCTGAAACCAAGACGAAGTAGATATTTGTCCAGTCTTGCATACCATGCCCTTGGTGCTTGTTTCAGTCCATACAATGCCTTCTTCAGTCTGCAAACCATGTTTTCATCATTTGTCAAAGGAAAACCATCAGGTTTCTCAATGTACACTTCTTCTTCTAGATCACCATTCAAGAATACTAACTTCACATCTATCTGATATACTTTAAAGTCTTTATGTGCATCATAAACAAGAAATAATCTCACAGCTTCCAATCTAGCAACAGGAGAAAATGTTTCTTCTTAGTCTATGCCTTCTTGTTGTGAGTAGCCTTTACATACTAGTCTAGCCTTGTTTCTTACCATTGTTCCTTCCTCATTCATTTTGTTTCTAAAAACCCATTTAGTACCAATCACATATTTATTCTTAGGTCTTGGAACCAGTTCCCAAGTATTGTTTTTCTTTATCTAATCAAGTTCTTCTTCCATAGCTTTAGTCTAAGATTCATCTCTACATGCTTCATCAATAGTCTTTGGTTCAACTTGAGAAATCAAGCAAATTTCATCTCTAGCTTTAGATCTAGTCATCATCCCTTTGTTTGCATCACCAATAATTTGATCTTTAGGATGGTTCCTCTTGACATACCTTGGTGTTTTCAATGTCTCAGTAGCTTCAGTCTATTCTTCTTCAATCTCATTCTCGATCATCAAGGGTTCTTCAGGTTTAGGAACAGCCTCTTTTATTTCTGTTATTCGACCACAATCATATATCCTTTCCTGAATCTAAAAATTTTCATCTATCCTCACATTCACGCTTTCAATCAACTTTCTCAATCTCATATTGAAACATTTATATGCTTTACTCTTAGTGGAATAACCAAGAAAGATTCCTTCATCACTTCTAGCATCAAACTTGCCTATCTCATCATCTCTCCTAATATAATATTTACTACCAAATATGCTGAAATATTTTATAGTAGGTGTATAATCAAACCATAATTTATAGGGTGTATTACTTGTACCTTCTCTGATCTGAATTTTGTTCAAGGTGTACACAGCAGTGCCAACTGCTTCTCTCCAGTGAACATGTGACACATTTCCTTCCAGCAACATAGTTCTAGCAGCATCTAATATAGTTATGTTTCTTCACTCTGCTATCCCATTTTGTTGTGGAGTTCTAGGAGCTGATGCTTATCTATATATGCCATGCTCTTCATAGTATAAATTGAATAAGTCTGATGTGAATTCTCCACCTCTGTCTGATCTAAAACATTTTATCTTCAAACTATATTCTTTCTCAACTTTTTCTTTAAATAACTTGAACTTGTTGAATGCTTCAAATTTCTCTCTTAGGTATGTAACCCACATCATTCTATAAATTTCATCAACAAAAAGTATAAATTACCTTTCAGCATAGTATGATGTTGTTCTTGTAGGACCACACAGATTTGTATGCACCAGATCCAACTTCCCTTTTGCTGAATAAGCTTTTCTCTTGAAAGTGCTTCTAGTCTGCTTCCCCATAACACACTCTCTACACATAGTGTTAGATGGCTTTACAATTTTAGGTAGATCTCTTACTACTTTTTTCATACTTGCCTTCACAATGTTATCAAAATTAACATGACAAAATCTTTTGTGCCATAACCAACTATCATCAACCTTTGCAATAAAACAAGAAGCTTCAGATGTGTTCAATTCAAATACATTACCTCCGGATTTGTAACCAGATGCTATCAAGTCTCCTATTTTACTCTTGATAGAACATTTCCCATTAATGAAATTTAATTGATCCCTTGTCCACTAGTTGTCCAACACTCAACAAATTATGCTTAAGTCCATCAACAAGTAATACATTTTCATTGTCAATCTTTCCATCCAAATAAATAGATCCAATCACAACAATAAGTTTAGGAGTATTATCACCAAATCTAACAAGACCACCATCATGTCTTTTCAAACTTACAAACTTGTTTTTATCTCCTGTCATATGATGTGAACCACCACTATCTATAACCCATTCGGATTTCTTTGCAACACAAGATACTAAAGATTTTTCTTCATGCATAGGTTCATCATCTTTAATAGTAATAAATCCAATTTCATCATAGTCACCATCATTGTCATCTAATATTCCCTCACTAGCATAATAACATTCCTTGTCTTTTGAAATTTTAGACTTGAAAAACTTAGGTTTGTGCTTTGGAATTCTTGTAGGACATCTAGATGCAAATTGACCAATTTTGTTACATGAAAAACATTTCAAAGGTAATTTGCCTTCAAATTTACCCTTACCTCTCTTTTCTCTTCTAGAAATCAGTGCTACAACTTCATCTAGCTTCCTTTCTTCTTCCTGTATTTGTTCCCATTCATCATTATAGGCTCCAAGTTCTTCTCTTGAATTACTACTGCTTGTGCTTGCATTTCCAGGTAAGATCCTTTTGCTCTTGTGCACGGTCGCCTTGAATGCTGACTCAAATTTAGGTAAAGTGTCTCCCAATTATGTGACCTCAAATGTAGTTAGCTTTCCAATCAACATCTCTCTGGTGAAGTTCGGTGTCAAAGGTATGATCTCTTCTATAGCTTGAACTTTGGTTTTATAAGCAGGTGTCAAGATCTAAGAATTTTCACAATCACTTCTTCCTCACTGTAAGTTCCTCCAGAGTTCCTAATACCAGTAACCACTTTAGTAATTCTCTGTCCATATGCTCTAATGTTCTCATCTTCTCTCTTCTTTAGTGATTCCATTTTTGTCTTCCAGTTTTGTAACTTTGCCTATTTAGGAAATTTGTCTACAATGTATAATGCTTCTAATCTTGTCCAGATCTCATGTGCAGAATCCAAGTCCTTTAATTCAGTAAATTATTCTTTTGATAGTGCACTGATCAAGGATTCCCTTGCAACCATATTAAATAAAAATAGCTTCTTTTCATCTTCAGTGGCTTTCTCTAATTCATCCTCAATCGCTACCTTTTCTTTCATCTTTGTTATCATCCAGTAATCAATTCCCAGACATAGCAGATGTGTTCTCATCTTGTTCTACCAACTGTCAAAGTTTTTAGGATCAAACTTCAGATTATCCTTCCTATAGTAAGTCATCTTCAGAATCATCTCAAGCTATTAAACTTTCTCTCTAAGGACCACAAGCTCTGATACCAATTGTTAGGAATAACAATCCACAAGACAACTGAGAGGGGGGGGGGAATCAGTTGTGATATAGATTAATAAACTTTAAACTTTATAAACCAAATTTGCAAATGTAAATGATAACACAATAAATGCCAACACCATAACACAATATTTTTTGTCGAGGAAACCCTGTTAAAGGTAAAACACCAGTGGGAATTAATACCCATAAATAATGTACTGAGAGTATAGTATCCCTATTAAAAGATTTAGCCATGTTAGGAGCTTATTACAACATTAAAATACACAGTCCCTATTAGGAGATAGAACCTATTAAGAGTCAAAAGAAATAGTAGGCACACTTCCCAAAGAAGGTTAAAGCCACCTTCAAGGATTCACAATTCAAACAAGTGTATAAAGAAAATACACAATCTAGTGAACTGTCTAATAGCAACTGTCTTTGCTTGGTCAGTTCCAATGAAGTATTCTTCTCATAAACTCTTCTCTACATCTGACAGCCAAACAAGCCTCACATATTTTTCTTCTTCTTCCTTTTAATCTCTGTCACATCTTTTCAAAAGAAAAGATCACTCATATATACCCTCTTGCAATAATTCATTAGGTCGGCCAGTTAAGCTTTCCTAATACACAAATAATTGATTAGGTCAGCCAATTAAGGCTTTCCAATATACAAGTAATTATTTAACCCCTTGCTAAGATACACACAGTACCTATAACAAGTAAACATTATTTACAATCCATCAATTATGCTTTCATATCCACAATCCACGCTCACAATTAATTTTACACGCTACATGTCTGAAATCGACCACCAATTAGGTCTTCTTCAGAATAGACACCACAACTAACGTCACCAATAACCAAACAACAATCAAACTCAACCCATTACTCCAGCATATATTAGTTTTCCACCAGTAAGATTTCTCATCTGAAATATATTTTCTAGAAAGATATACCCGAAACACAGAGACCTTCTCTGTCCAGAATCAGAGTTACAGTCCAGAAACTAGTCTTCACCAAATCAACTGTAACATCCACAATATGAAATATAAGCTAAGCGACCTTAGGAATAAGGTCAACACACATACTTCTATATAAATCCAACTTTGATCATTGTGAATCATTCGTATAGTGTCCGTACACTCCTTCCAGTCAAGTAACCAGTATGTCCTCTCCACAGAAATATATGTTGACATTAGTGACAAAACATGAATATCAACAGGATGATAAGTAACCAAAACTGATATCATCCAACACGGTACCCACAGGTCCACAGCTTGTGGTACCCGTAGACCCACAGGTGGTTGGGGGGTGTGGTGGCACCCGCCACCCACCTTAAAATATTTATTTTATATTTTAAAAACAAAACTTACTTTGTTTCAAAGTTTTCTTTTTTTTTTTTAATTTAATTTAATTTTACATGCATTAATTTAATAACAAAT
>MU226547.1:721242-766454 GCA_018584345.1 Thuja plicata
TATATATATATATATATATATATATATATATATATATATATATATATTCAAATTTACACCAGTCTGTATTTTTTTACAGCAAGTACAATATTTTATTTTTTTAACTATATTTTTCTTTTCAACAATAAATTGACAAAACTATATTTTTCCAATAATAGAGATATATTTTCATCAAATAGCTCTAAAGGAAGAAAATAGAAGGATTTTTCTACAAAAAAACAATTGATTTAAACAAGAAAATAATAAGCATTTAATATTAATTTTTCAAATGAAATCCTTGCATGCAATTAACCTCATTGTTTTATTTACATGCAGATCTAGATCTGGGGTTTGGACAAGAACCTGGTAAGGGTGTAATTTCTTCTTTCCAAGGTAAGGGATTTATAAATCTAAAGGCTAAAATTCATTTTGGCAACAATATCAAATTTTCTCACAAATGAAAACATCTTTCACAGATTTGAAACCCTAATGGTGGTTTTGAAAACTAAATAATTCCAAATGAAAACCCTAATGCTCATATTACAACCAAAGCAATTAAATGAAACCCTTAAGCCCAAAACATAGATCTAGCATGCAATCATGAAGGAAAAACCACATAATTGATCCAATAACCTATTCTTCCAATTTTAAGCAATAAAAACACATAATAACAAACAAGGAAGATTCAAACACAGTATCCAAGCATTCCAGATGCATAAAAGACAGGGATCTGGAAGCTAGAATTTACAAGATCAAGATCCTACCTTAGTAACTAATGAGAAGATCCAATTCAAATCCAAAGCAATCAAGAATCCAAAATGCTCCTAAGCTTTCAACAAATCTCCAATCACCTAAATTCTCCTCCCCCCTAATTAAACAACCTCCAAAATGGATTTCAATTCAGAGATATAGAAAATCAGGCAATTAGGTTTTCAAAAAGTGAAACCCTAATGGAATATTAATTATTTAATTAAAAATTAAAAGAAATTCTTTATTTTCAATTTCACTTAAAGCAATGCACAACTCAACTTTATAATATAAAAACAAAAGTCACAATTGAAAATGCATGAGAATATTTCAAATTTAAATAAATCAATTAATCATGCAACTTAAAGTAATACTCAATAATTCAATTTGCACAATTAATTACAATATTTGGATTTAATATTTATTAAATCTCAATTATTAAATCAAGACTTAATAATTAAATCAATTAATTAAATATAGACATTTAATTAATATTAAATTATTAAATAACCATATATTTAATATATCAATGTTTTAACCTTATCAAAGGTGCAATTATTAACATCAATATTTATCATAATTGATCATTAAATAAAACCAGCTAAAAGCATCATTAATCCAACTGAAACCCATATAAACAGAAAAAATCACTGAAACAGAAAAATAACTAAAACTGACACACAAGCACACATAGGAAGGCTCACGAATCTACGTCACTTGACGAATTCAGATAGGATAGTGAGTCACATTCTTTTCCAGTTCTAGGACAAAATAAGGGTTTATGGTAGGGATTTAGGCCTGGATATTATATCCCCTCTCTTACCATTGAGATATTATGATAGGGCACGCTCACTCCTGTCAATTCAGGGAAGATGTAGCTCGTTACCTACAAACCTGTCATCACAAAGATGAACATACATACATATAATATAAAAAGCACCAGTTGAGACCATTTTATCGTGTGGATCTCGCCGAAGAAAGTAACTATGACTCTATATCATACCATACCAAACACACCAAACAGAAAAGTAAAACATACAAATGATCCATGAGCATACAGATATAGGGTCAGTATTGTTAGAAAATTATAATCAAAATGACATCATAGCATATACATAACCATCCTTAAATAGCCATAAATCATATTCAAATATAATATATAATACACTAAGAAACAAAACAATAACATAATGAAAATTAATACATGAATATCCTCAAAATCAACTGAAATAACTAGAACATACATACAAAGGTCTAAAAGAGTTCAGAAACTGAAACAAAAAAGCAAACTAAGGGGTGGGTATTACATGTTGTTTGTATTGTTTCTAGATTTCAAGCAGATCCTAAAGAATCACATGTTGTTACTATTGAAATAATATTCAGATACTTGAAAGGGATAGTGGACTATGGTTTTTGGTATCCTCAAGATGATGATTTTCCATCGAGTGCATTTACTGATGCAGATTGGGTAGGTAATGTTGATAATAGAAAGAGTACAAGTGGAGGTGCATTCTTCTTGGTTAAGAGGTTAGTTTCTTGGTCAAGAAAAAAGAAATATTGTATTTATTAATCTACTATTGAGGCAAAATATGTTGTTGATGTTAATTATACACAAATGCTATGGATGAAGCAGATGTTGAAGGATATTAGAATTGAATATGATGAGCCTATTGTTATCTATTGTGACAATTCAAGTGCAATTAATATTTCAAAGAATCTAGTGTTACATTCAAATACAAATAATATATTTATTAAGTATCCTTTGTTGAGAGAGAAGGTCCACAAGAAGGAATTCAGAGTAGAATATGTATATACTAAGGATCAGATTGTAGATATTTTCATGAAGCCCTGGCCAAAGAACACTTTTGAGTATCTCCAAGGTAAGCTTGGGGTAATTGTCGCTCCTGATCATAGCTAAAAATGCATTGATGTGCATTGGTCTAGTGTTCTTATAGAGATACATTCAATCTAGATTGATATTTTGATGGCTACTACTGAGGGGAGTAGCTAGTCTTGTGGTTTATTAGTTTGTCATGCATTTTGGAGAGATGGCTTTCGGAATAGATAGTTGTTTTTCATATATATATATATATATATATATATATTTCATTGATGTCAAAGGGGGAGAGATAGTCATGTGAAAAACAATATTATTCATCTTATGAGGTGAGATTGTTCACAGGGAGAAGGTTTGTTAGAAAGACACTGAAAGATAATATTGTGGATATAGTTGGTGGTATTGTTGATATATTTCTTTGTGCATTGATTATTGTTCACATCACATGTTGTCACCAATTCCAAGGGGGACATTGTTGGAATATCATGCATATGTACTGACATTGATGTTTTGTCATTAATGTCAACATATTTCTATGATTTTTTGAGATAGTGTTCATGCGTTGTTCCTGAGGTCTTCAGTGAGATGATCGATTCAGTATGACTACTATGTTGAAGATCATATGTTTGATGAACTATAACTGATTAAATGTTTGAAAATTATAAGTTGATTATCACAGAGCTATAGAAATAAATGCAAGAAATCAAATTAGTTAATGTATTGTATTGCCATTTATGTCAACTTGAAATGTTTTGATTGGTCATATGCATATTGGTCATAACCTTGAAGAACTAAAGAGACAATTTATGTTATCGGTAAAACATAAAAGGTCAGTATACATCGAGTAACAATGTACACCAAGTGATAGTAAACACCAATGGATAGTGCACACCGATGGACAGTGTAAACCAAGCAAGTGTCACCGAGCAATTCACAGTGTATACCAAGCACCACAGTAACAGAGCAAGTGGTTACCGAGCAACATCTATTTACCGAACATAACTAGAGTGGTCACCGATCTAAGTGAAGTTGTTACTGAGAATAACAAGAGTCAATGACCAAACTAACTAAAGTTGTGTTGTAAATAATGGGAAGTGTGTACTAAGAGGGGAGGGGTGAATCAATACCCTCAAAATATTTATCTCTTTTATCGTTTAACCTTTATGTAAGATATATCAATTCATAAACTTTAACAAACATGTGAACATTCATAGAAACATTCATGAAGGTAATTGACACATAACAAAAGATATGGTAACACAGAAAACCCCTGTTAGAAGGTAAAAACTGTGGTGGGGATGGCACCCATAAAATCTTCACTATCTACAGATTGGAAGGGGTCAGTTAAGGCTTACAATTTGATCACTTCTAATGATATACCTTGTTAGGAGTATATGTGGAGATTGGTTAAGGTCTGCTCTATTAAGAGCTTTAGCAAAACTATTTAGTGTGCACTCGGTTAAGAGATTTACAATAGGATTGTTAAATCCACCTTCCTTGAAAGGATTTATTATATTTGCTACACTTGTCAGAATGCAGACAAAAATACTCATTGACTTGGGTGTATGCAATCTAACAATTGTTGATTATAGATCCATTCAAGATTACATGTATAAATGTATCACCTAATGTGATTGATTAATACCTTTGTTTCTCGGTAGCCTCTATTCTTGGTTCTTGATAACCAAATTCATCTTTTGATGTTTTTCTTCTTGAAACTCCTAGTCTGATCCATAGATGTTCTTGTAGGCTACATTCATCATCTCATTCATCATTAGTGAATGATTAAAACATCTATTTATAACATATATTGACCTAATTTAGTTTCACGTATTACAAAACTAACTCTATAATCAAAGGTTTACAACTTGACCTTGATCTCCTAGTCTGCATGTTTTTAATCAGTTAGAATGATTAAAACAATTACAATAATGTTTCTTGTTCCTCAAGAAATGGATTTAAAACAAAGCAAAACTCTATAAATAGAATATAGTTGTTTTATTTGATGTGGAAGTCAGATCCACTTTTCTCGGGATATAATTGACTTTCGGTGTCTGATGCTCAGTTTGCTCTAAAATTAGTTTGACTGTCTTTTGGTGTTCCTTGGTTGAAATTTCTATTGGGTTCCTTTACTATGTTGGGTTCCTCTATTTCTACTTTCTCAATTTACACTTTATTTTGCTCGTCAAGTTCCATTGTCAGTTTACTCCTGTCAAGTTCCACTTTATCTTAGCAATTTTGGTCTGCACTGAAAACCTGACTTTTGGTGTAATGTAACCGATGGTTCAAACAACTAGTTTTCTCTTTGCATACTAATGTAAAAACTTTTTCATCAATATCCCCCTTTGACATTAGTATTAAAAAAAGATATGTGCATAATACTAACAAACTTTATAGTATTTACACCATGTATATTACTTAGTCATTTCATGACTCCCCCTATGCATATGCCGGTATAGTATAGTATATGTGTATGTACACTTAGTCTTTATACTATATCTTCCTTTTCATTTTGTGTTATATGTTTCTTTTCCCCTTTTTTTCTTTTTGAACATATCAATTTCCTTTTCCCCCTTTTTTGATAGTAAGGGCAAAGGTGTATACATATAGCTTATTAAAAATATGAGAGGGAGAGGTCTTCATTTCCTTCATCACCTTCTCCCATTTCTCCTTTAAATTTTCTAGAGCCATATGCTCTAATGTGATCCTGGCATGCATGTCGTAGATGTTGTCTGCTACAGACATCTCAGGGGTGGCAACAATTTTGCTTACTGAACTTAGGTGTTGTTGCAGAAGTGTGAGGTTTAGTAATAGTAGAGACTGTATCTCAGTAACCTCCTCTATGAACTGTGACTCTTCTTCCCAAAGTTCTTGTCTTAACCTTTTGATTTTAATTATCTTCTCATAATGCATTTTGATTTCATTTCTATCTGTGGTTAGATTTTGTGCACTTGCATTCAGATCGGAATTGATCTTTACAATTTTGTCATTTTTATCCTTTGTAAATTTCTCTAAAGTGCATAGCTTTTGGATTAAGGAAATAGCTTCAAAAATTATTGGATCTAATTCATTTGCTAACTCTGAAAGCTTTACCATATTTTCTGTCACTTCTTGGCTGATCTTTTTTGACAGTTTGTATTGAAAATTTTGTTGTTCTCGTTCCTCAATTGCCTTTTCTACATCTATATTTCGTGTTGTGATGGCATCGGTGAGAATGACAAGTTGATCCAGAATGGGGGTATTTTTATCAACATCAATGTCAGGGACTATCTAGTTTAGGATATCCCTTGTGGTCTCCAGTACTATGGAGTCTCGGTGCCCCTTCTTGAGCTTTTCTTGCAATGCTTTTCTCTGGCAGATTTCTCCATATTCTTGGAGTGATTCAAAATCTAATGTAGTTTGATCACACATAGGTATTTCAATGATCTCATCAAGTGTGACTTCCAACTTTTTCTTCTTTGTTTTCTTCTTTTTCTTTTGTAATTCACATGTATGAAGAACCATAGCCAACTTCTCTGCTTCGTCTGATGTGCTACTAGATGGCTTTTGTGGTGTTGTACCCTTGTGTTGTTGCTCGGTGTTTGCCTATCAGTTTTCTGAGGAGATCTCCTTATCAACCTTTGGTGCATCCACAACTTCACCTTTGGTGACCTTCGGCATTGTATAAACTATTTTATTTTTCTCATCTTTCTCTTTTTGCACTTCATTTGCATATTTCACTTGTGCATCTTTTTCTGTTTGATCTCCATCTGTATGTTGTGTGTGATCTATATTTGTAACATTTTGATAATTTCCTCTTCAATTTTAATTTGATCCAATGGATCCAATGTCAGCCATTTCTTAATATTTCTATTATTAAATGTGCCTAATTTGATAATTGAAGCACATACTTCATCAATAGTATCAAGAATCTTATTCTTTTATGTTTGGACATATTCATCCTTTTTCGTGTCCTCTATGTCCTTCTTAGTTCTGATGAACTTTCTTCTTTTTGTAGGACCCTTTTTCTGTGTTTGAGGTTTCCTCTTATAGGTCCTTACTTGAACTTTCTTTATCGGTGAAGGGCTTGCATGCTTTTTTGTCTGACTCTTGGTCATGGATGCAGCAGTAGTCCTTGGCTTCTTAGCTAGTGGAGGTAGTGGTGTATCTAACTCTGTAGACTCTGAGTCACTCTCCTTCTTAGCTTCACTGACAGGTGACTGACCCTTGGTTTCTTCTATCTGTTCAATTTCTTCCTATGTTATCGATAGTATTTTATTTAAGTTCTTGACCATTTTGTCTTTCTTCCTATCAATTTTCTTCACAACCAAACCAGTTTTGATCCTTTCTTTGGCTTCTTCATAAGTTCCAAACTTAGGTTGTGTTTTATCTAATGGCTCATTTATCAATGCCTCAATTTCATTAGATTCTTAATCTATGTTCACCTCATAGTCAAGTGGAGATATCCATGTTGTTCTTGGTACAACTAGTTTGATTTATGTATAGTCAGTGTCTACCATAAAACATATGTCAGTCTTGAACTTTTCAAGTAATTGTTCTGGGATCCTTACTCTCTTTTGCATTCTATCTTTGAATCCAGTGAAGTATTCACCATGACTGACTCAAATTTATCTCCTAGTGATTTTATGAACTTGCTAATCTATATGTTCATTGGTCTTGTTGTGTCACATTGCACATTTCCTATAGATGGGAAAGATTTTTGGAAATAGAAAAATATGCATATTATCAGAGAACCAAACTTACATGAATTTGAATTTGCATTCCTTATTATCTCCATGTTCTCTTCTAATTGTTTGAGCACAAGTTTTGATAGATCCAACTGCAATCCCTTCTTGATAATCTTGTAAGTTGTATCCACTGCTCCGAATGCAATGTTGTCCATCCTGCTAGCCTGAAAGAACTTGTATCCTAGGACACATGCTCCAAATTTTAGTTCAACATCATTGATGGTGGATACTCTTAGTCCTCTTCCATCCCATGTAGCTCCAGTATTCTTCTCAATTTCTAGCTTAGGTGGGTGCTTTAGTGCTTTTACCTTGTTGGTTATGGGATAATCGGTGACAGCGTGAATTACATCCCTGGTTATCGGTTTAGGCTCATCCAGCCAAAACTTTTGGTCATGTATCTTGCTTAGTACTAATCGAATCCATTCGGTCTTGAATTCCTTTGGGAACCATAGGGAATTTGTGATCCCTTTTACCTCGATGTGCTTGTGCTCATCCTTGATAGTTCCATCACTGTTACATAGCTTCTTGATATCTTGTTCAACTTCCAGGTCTCCAATCTCTTCTATCTTGTAGTGTATATACGCTCACACATCTTTGATGAGCAAAACCCTAGCTGGTATTCTAGAGAATGATCCAACATTTTTGGGTTGTGAGGCAACCTCAGCAGGTTCCTCATAGGTTGAATTCTTGATAAGATTGATCTTTTTCTTCTTAACACTCTTAAGCTTAGTGGTTCTTGGTGTAGTTTCCATTGATTCTAAAATTAGGGCTTTTTCATAAATGATAAATAGAGTTCTTGTTATATGCTGGTACTTACTGTTCACCTCTGTAGCTATTTGGAATCTGTTGGAGTGTTGTCAATCAAGTTGGAGTCTCTCTACAATATTTCTACTTCGTGCTATGGTTTCTCTCTTGTCGCTTCACTCTGGTCACTTGGTGAAGAATGAAACCCTTCTGTCATCTATTTATAGAATTTTCCCTAAGTGGAGTCATTAATGCTCAACCACTCCTCAATGTGTGAAGATGGAGTTGTTGGGTGATACACTAACTTCTCTTTTGGTTAAAACGTGATGCTTTAGGGCAGTCATTTAACTTGTTTCATTCACCTACAGATTTCGATGTATTGCAAAGACATCTTGTCAAATCACATGATTACTGATGGATCTCGGTCTACACTAGCAACTTTATCTTTTATGTGTTAACCGACGATTTTTGGTAAGTGTAGGCAACTTGGATTTGTATGTATACTAATGCATTTTGGTGTGTATTGACTGATGGGATTGTTTTCACATAAATATAACAAGCAATAATATAGTGCATCTTTAATCATGCTGATTTGGTATTTTAACTATGTATAATGGAATTGATTGCAAAATATAACTTGGTATAATTCAGTTCCATACTTACTTGTTCTACTTAGGTGGGGGTGGTGATGTCACCATATTCATTGGATAAGGTGTCACCATTTACATTGCTTGGTCCAGCTTCATCATTATTTGTAGCTTTCCTCCACATTTTGTTTCTCATCTTCTTGATGTCTTCAATGGTGTTTCCATTGGAAAACATGTTGGTCTTTGTCATTCGGTCTCTGCAGTCTTTCTTGAGATGACCAAATTTATGACAGTATAGACATGTCATTCTGAGGTTAGTCCAGCCTCTAGATTTTCTTGTCCATTGTCTCATATAGTTTGCAGCTATGTGACCAAATCTTCCACACGTTGTACAATTTTCTCATGTATTGTAATCCCAAACATACTAGTTACCGACTCTTTTCTATTGATAGGAAGTTTCTTGACCTTTAGGCTTCCATGATTTCTTTTTCTTCTTCCAACATTCAAGAGATGTGTGCCCATGCATTTTGCAAGTAGGAAAGTATTTTTCCATGTAGGTTTCCTTCTTTGGTTGTTTCACCTCAGATTTACATTCATATGCTTCATGTCCTTTCTTGTTACATTTATAACAAACTCCTATGAATGAAGATGTGGATTTAGGAATACCTTCCATTTTTCTCCTGTAAACATTTGATGTGTGGCCTTTCCTTCCATAGTGATTGCATGTTAGCTTTCTTGGTCTTGGATTTGCATAGACATTCTTTGGATCAGCTTGATATGGTGATTCTCCATTCTCGATATAGCCTAGTCCAGTATTGTTGTTGGCTCTCCTTTGTCCATCAAGATAATCATCCATCCTTTTGATCCTTTCTTCAGCTCTCTTGATTATTTTATTATGTTGTTGCTGAATTATTACTTCTTGTTTCAGCTTTTCATTTTCTTCCCTTAGCTCACCGATAGATTCTATTCTTTCAATGAGTTAAGTATTCATTATGTTTGCCTCTTGACTCATAAGAATAATCTGATTTGTAATCTCCTGATGATGTTCTATAAGTATTTGTATTTCTGACTCTTTCTCTTGTAGCTTTTCAATAATTTTCCTCCTATCATCAATAGCTAGTGTTCTCTCTTTCTCATCTTGTCTATCATTGTTCATGACATCAATCATTCTTACCATCTATGTCTCTTGATCGATTTGTAAAGATTTCACTTGTCCAACCAGATGTTGATTGATTTCATTTAATCTTGTGATGCTTTCTTCTGATGTGTCTGATGCCTTGCTAGTTGTAGATCCTGATGACTCAAAGTAATATGGTATCTCTTCTTCATGGTAATTTTTTTCATTGTTCTGTGTTGCCATAAATTTTCTCTCATCTAGCAGTTGTCTCATCTTTATTCTAGCTTCTCTATAATGCTCATAGAAGATCTGAATTTCTAACTTCTGATTGTCAATACTCTTGTCAAGTATGTACTTCTCCATTGTATGAGCTTTTCTCTTAAGTCTTTAAACTTTCCAAATAAGAGATCTAGCTCTGATACTAATTGTTGGAAATAATGGGAAGTGTGTACTGAGAGGGGAGGGGTGAATCAGTACCCTCAAAATTTTTATCTCTTTTATCCTTTAACCTTTATGTAATCAATTGTATTACCAACCATCTATTCTATACTATCTTTGTGTAAGATATATCAATTCATAAACTTTAACAAACATGTGAAAATTCATAGAAACATTCATGAAGGTAATTGACACATAACACAAGATATGGTAATGCAGAAAACCCTTGTTAGACGGTAAAAACTACGGTGGGATGGCACCCACAAAATCTTCACTATCTGCAGATTGGAAGGGGTTGATTAAGGATCACAATTTGATCACTTCTGATGATCTAACCTGTTAGGAGTATATGTGGAGACTGGTTAAAGTCTACTCTATTAAGAGCTTTAGCAACACTATTTAGTGTGCACTCGGTAAAGAGATTTACAATAGGATTGTTAAATCCACCTTTCTTGAAAGGATTTCTTCTATTTTCTACACTTGTTAGAATGCAGACAAAAATACTCATTGACCTGAGTGTATGCAATCTAACAATTGCTGATTACAGATCCATTCAAGATTACATGTATAAATGTATCACCTAATTTGATTGATTAATACCTGTGTTTCTCGGTAGCCTCTGTTCTTGGTTCTCGATAACCAAATTCATATTTTGTTCTTCTTCTTCTTGAAACTCAGTCTGATCCATAGATGTGCTCGTAGGCTACATTCATCATCTCATTCATCACTAATGAATGATTACAACATCTATTTATAACATAGATTGACCTAATTTAGTTTCATATATTACAAAACTAACTCTATGATCAAAGGTTTACAACTTGACCTTGATCTCCTAGTCTGCATGTTTTTAATCATTTAGACTGATTAAAACAATTACAATAATGTTTCTTGTTCCTCAAGAAATGGATTTAAAACAAATCAAAACTCTATAAATAGAATATGTTTGTTTTATCTAACGTGGAAGTCAGATCCACTTTTCTTAGGATATAACAAACTTTCGGTGTCTGATGTTCAGTTTTCTCTGAAATCAGTTTTACTATCTTTTAGTGTTCCTTGGTTGAACTATCTGTCGGGTTCCTTTGCTCTGTCAAGTTCCTCTGTTTCTTCTCTCTCAGTTTTCACTGTCGGTTTACTCCTGTCGGGTTCCACTTTATCTTAGCAATTTTGGTTTGAACTGAAAACCTGACTTTTGGTGTAGTGTAACCGATGGTTCAAACAACTTGTTTTCTCTTTGCATACTAATGGCAAAACTTGATTTCATCAAGTTGATCACCGATCAGAACTGAAGATAAAGAATGACAAAAAACACTTAGCTAGCAGGAGCTATATTTAGATTGACTGATTGATTTCTTTATTATTAACGATCAGTTGAACTAAAGAAAATAGGGATATTTAAATCACATTTTATTCATAGCTATCATGGAGAGATTTGCGGAATAAAACTGAAGGAGAGCTTTACGGATTAAAGCAAGCATGGTGATCTTTAGGATCAAGAAGTGATCTACGATGAAAATAAGGAGATTGAGCGCCTAAATCATGTATATATAAAGAGACAAGGAACTCATTAGCAAAGAGAGGAACAGTGAATGTAATTTTGATGAAGATTGAATTCTTCATGCAGATCTGATCATACTGGCTGAAGAACAGAGCCAAGAAATTCTGCAGACACCGAGCAACAGAGGACAGAGCATTCACCAAGAAGAAATAAAAAAGATGGGAGCAAAGGAACTAAAGTAAACATTGATCAGGGAGGTATTATTCGACTAACAATAGATCTAAAAATCTGCAAATAAAGTTGTATTATTGAACAGATCATTTACTGTTTTAGTTTAACCATTGATTCATAAAATTTCTTAACCGAGTGGGATTTAACCATCCTTAATGTATTGAGATACTCAAGAGTATCAAAAGGTTTTCTTGTTGACATCATAGTGAATTCTAGGTGAAAAAACAAACTGTTAGTTTTAAATCCTGTAACAAGGTCACACTTAATAGTGTGTTTGTAACCTTTAACAGGGTTGGCTCTTCACCGAGCTCACTTCAGAAGAGTGAAAATTTTGGATTACCGGTCCCAAGTGGTTTTTTCCCTTAATAGGGTTTCCACATTAAAAATCCATGTGTCAAATGTGTATTTATTTCATTGCATTGATAGTTTACCTTACACATTACTAAAACTGGATTGGTTGGTAAACACTAAGTTTAATTGTAGCTACTCGATAAAAGCTAGAAAAGATAAACAGTGTATATTTGCTAAAGTTATTTAAGGCATTCATCTTGATGGAATGAAAGATAACTATAGGGTATTATGTTTGAGAAATAATTTTTTATTAGATCATTGGAATTATTTTTAAGGCCACTGATTCACCCCCCCCCCTCTCTCAGTTATTCTAACAATTGGTATCAGATCCTTGGTTATTGAAGAAAATTTTAAAGGGACTTAAGCCAAATATCACAAGATGAGTAAAAGGGATATGACTAAGTTGAAAAAAGACAAATTTTTATCATGGAAAAGTAGGATAAGACTTCATCTATCAGGTATTGGAAATGATGTCACACAATACTTGGATATTGAATATGTTGCACCTACTAGACCTCTGACTGTTGATCAATTGAGAGAGAAACATGAACACAATTGTATGATGATAGAACTTGCTTCTTCACTATCTGATGTTGAATTTGAAGATTTCAAATCATGCACCACTGCAAAGAAAATGTGGGACAAACTCAAGCTAGTACATGGAGGAGACACTAATGTGTTGAGAGCTAAAGTTGAAAGCCTAAGAGGAAAGTTTGATTACCTAAAAATGAAAGAAGGAGAGAACATCACTCGGTACAGTAGCAGAATCAAATAAGTTTTTAATGTTATCCATGGAGTAGGAGGAGTGCTTGAGGAAGAAATAGTGGTAAGTAAAATTATGATAACTTTACTCCATGTTTATGCTATTAGAGTATCTGCAATTCAAGAAATGAGAGCAGTAGAAAATAACAATGTTACTCTTGATAGTTTGATTGGTACACTTATTTCATTTGAGATGAACAACTATGGCAACAGTGTCTTTCCAACTATTGATTTTGCATTCAAATCTTCTCTAAAAATAAGCAAATATAGTAACAAAAACACTATGAGAAATGATAGTGATGAACAAGAACTTGATGAAATTGAAGTACTAATGGCTAGAAGATTGCAAAGAGGTAAAGTAAGATACAAAGGAAAATTACCATTGGTCTTTTTTAATTGCAAAGAAATCGGAAATTTTGTTGCTAAAATGCCCTAACAAGAGAAAGGATGAAAGAAACAATGACAGATCTTATGAAAAGAAGTTTGACAGAAGTGATGACTGAGACTAAAGAAGTAACTAACACTCTGACATAAGAGATAACCGAGAATACAAGGACAAAGGCAAGAAGGCTTGTCACCTGGTTGAGAAAAAAGCTGAAAATATTGACACTGAGTCTGATGAAGATGTTGAGGTAGTATTTGTTGCTATGAAGGATGATTCAAATGAAGAAGAAAGGTATGTTGAAACTTCACTCGTATCTAAAGTTAGCAAAAATGATGTCTACATTATTGATAGTGGATGTACTCACCACATGACTAGAGATAAAAAAAAATTTGAAACTTTTGAATATTATAATGGTGGATCAGTTAGGATGGGTAATGACTCACCTTACCCAATAGAAGGAAAAGGAACCATCATGTTGAATAATCTGATCAGATGTGAAAATGAATATTGGGTGAAAGTACTTAACTATAATCTATTGAGTGTTTCACAACTGAATAACACAGGACACCGAGTTGCATTTGAGAACAAAAAGGAAAAGATCTATAATGGAAAAGGAAAGTTGATCGGTATTGGTGAACAAATAAAAGGTAGTATTTTCTATCTTGGTAATATTGAGACCACTTGTTTATTGGCTAGAAATGAAGACATTTTTTTGTGGCATAAAAGGTTATGTCATGTGAATTTTGACAACATGGTTAAGATAAGTAGGAAAATAAAAGTAAGAGGCTTACCAAGTATGTCAAAGCCTGGCCATGTTATGTGTAAGAATTGTCAAAAAGGAAAAATGACAAACTCTAGTTTCAAGAGAAAAACCTACACATCTAATGTTATACTAGAGTTAGTCCATACTGACTTATGTGGAACAATGAGAACAAAGAGCTATTATGGTTATAGATACTTCATTCTATTTGTTGATGACTATTCTAGGATGATGACTGTCATGTTCATAAAAGAGAAATCTGAAGCATTTAAGATTTTCAAATGGTATAAAGATAAATTTGAAAATAACTAAAATGTCTAAGATCAGATAGAGGAGGAGAATTTATTTCTGATGAATTCACTAACTTTTGTATTAAGCATGGAATTACAAGACAGGTTTTTGCACCAAGAACACCATAGAAAAATCAGATTGCTGAAAGAAGGAATAGATCAATTATTGATTGTGCCAGAACACTAATGATTGAAAAAGGCATCACACAAACATTTTGGAGAGAAGCTGTAAGTACTTCTATCTATACACTAAATCGAGTTTAATTGAAGAAAGACACCAATAAGACACCTTATGAGCTTTGATATGGATACACACCAAATGTGAGTTACTTTAGAATTTTTGGAAGTCAATGTTATATATTGAGAGATAATAGAAATGGGAAGCTTGACTCTACAAGTGATGAAGGAATATTTCTAGGATATTCTACCTAAAGAAAAGCTTATAAATGTCTTAACAAATCTTCTAACAAAGTCATTGAAAGTGCAAATATTAAAGTGGATTAATTTGCTGAGAAAAATGATGAGGAAAGTACAAAGTAACTAGAAGATTACAACATATTTGTCTACATTGAAGAACCTAACACTTTTCCCAAGCAATAGTGTAACGCTACTGAGTGACAGAACAATGCAACCGAGCAATAGGCTGCACACATCGAGAATCAGGAAAATGCTCACCATCCTGAACAGAGCAATGAAGATCAAGATGAAGGTCAAAATGATGATCATAATGATGAATGGAGACCTAAAACTTTACTTGCTAAATATGTCAAAAGACACCATCCACAAGACCAGATCAATGGAGACAAAAGAGAAGGAATGTGAACAAGAAGTAAGTCACTTAAAAATAGATGTTTGATTTGTGATTTTGAGCCTGGATGTATTAATGTTGCACTTGATAATCAAGAATAGATTAGTGCAATGAATGAAGAGATTGAACATATTAAAAAGAATAAGACATGGATATTAGTACCAAGACCGAGTGACAAAAATGTCATTGGCACCAAATGGATTTTCAGAAACAAACTCAATGAGAATGAAGAAGTCACAAGGAACAAAGAAAGACTGGTATGCAAAGGGTATGCACAAGAAGAAGGTGTTGACTATGGATAAACCTTTGCACCCATTGCTAGAATAGAAGGAGTAAGAATTCTACTTGCTTATGTTTCTTTTAAAGGATTCAAAGTATACCAAATAGATGTTAAATCTACATTTCTAAATGGAATACTAGAAGAGGAGGTATACCTTGACCAACCTGAAGGGTTTGTTGATCCTAACAAGAGGAACATGGTTTGTAAACTACACAAATAATTGTATGGATTGAAATAAGCATTGAGAGCATGGTATGAAAGAATTTACTTTTATCTCATAAGTATTGGATTTGTTAAAATAAGTGACAACAGTAATCTATATTTGAAAGGAGATACTGATGATAAGATTTTGATTGCTGAGATATTTGTTGATGATATCATATTTGGAGGTAATGATATGCTATGCAAGTAATTTGTTGATGAAATGAGAAAATAATTTGAAATGTCAATGTTTGGAGAGATCAAATTCTTTCTTGGACTACATATTCTACAACAGGCTAAAGGAATCTACATCACACAATCCAAGTACATCAAAGAAGTTCTGAAGATATTCAAGATGGAGGACTCCAAACCAGTTGGAACACCTATGGCAACCAGATTCAAATTGACAAAGGAAGACAAGACAACTAAGGTAAATCAGACCTTATACAGATCTATGATTAGAAAACTAATGTATGTTGTACACACTAGGCCAGATATAGCACATGCAGTTGGTATAGTTGCAAGATTCTCTGCTAATCCCAAGGAATCACACATGACTGTTGTTAAAAGAATTTTGAGATATCTGAAGAATACCAAAGACTTGTCACATGAATAAGCAAAAATCAAGGATGCATATCTCAATCAACCGCCGAAGCAGAATTTGTGGTTGTTGCTGCAATTTGCTCTAACATTGCATGGATCAAGAAATTGCTGAAAGGTATGAATGAAGAAATTCTTGAACCATTAATTATCTATTGTGATAATACAAGTTCTATAAACATTTCAAAGAACCATGTGATTCATTCTAAGACAAATCACATAGCTATTAAGTATCATTACTTGAGGGAACAAGTACAAGAGAAAGAGGTGATACTGGAATATGTACAATCCAAAGAACAACTAGTAGACATATTCACAAAACCATTGCCAAAAGATACATTTGAGTACCTAACAAATAGACTAGGGGTTCGACCCTTGTCTATAGGTCACTAAGATGACTAGAAGGTTGCATCATCCTACACATTATCAGAAGATCAATCATGCTATTTCAAGATAATATATGGACTGCAATGATATATCAGTACAAGAAGGTACTTATCTGAACCACACAACAAAGATATTGTTGGCTACTACAAAATTGTATTTCTGATGGACAGGAGATTAAATGATACATTTTTTTGGCATTGTTGTCAAAGGCAGAGAGATATTCCACTATGAAATATCTATCATGATCATCCAAAGGGAGAGAAAATAAATGTCTATTAGGGAGAAGAACATCAGTCAAAGGGAGAGAAAAGATCAGAAAAAGACATTTCTACAAAGGGAAAAAAAGATCCAACGATGATGAAGAGAAGAGATTCTACAAGAAAGGGAGAGACAGAAATCAGAAGACAAAATTTCTAAACCTATCCATTAAATGGAATGAAGAAAGGGAGAGCACACAACAAGAATCAAATCTAAGCTAGAAGAGCTTACCGAGAGTTAGATATTTGAGTTAGCTATAGAATAATAAATTTGGAATGATATGGCATATTTCATATTTTGTTTCCATCAATGTCAAAGGGAGAGATTGATGAACTGTAACTGATTAAATGTTTGAAAATGATAATTTGATTATCACCGAGCTACAGAAATGAATGCAAGACATTAAATCAATTAATATATTGTATTTTCATTGATGTCGACTTGATATGTTTTGACTGGTCATATACATATTGGTCATAAACTTGAAGAACTGAAGAGACAAAGTTTATGTTATCAGTAAAACATAAAAGGTCAGTGTACATCAAGTGAAAGTGTACATCGAGTGACAATAAATGTCGAAGGATAGTGCACAACGACAGACAATGTAAACCGAGAAAGTGTCACTGAGTAATTCGTAGTGTATACTGAGCACCACAGTAACCGAGCAAGTGGTAAACAAGAAAGAGATATTTATCGAGCATAATTGGAGTAGTCACCAAGCTAACTAAAGTTGTTATTGAGTGTAACTGGAGTCAATGATCGAGCTAACTAAAGTTGATCACCAATCATAACTGAAGATAAAGAATGACAAAAAACACTTAGCTAGTAGGAGCTATATTTAGATTGACTGATTGATTGCTTTATTATTAACGATCAGTTGAACTAGAGAAAAGCAGTAGATTTAAATCATGTTTTATTCAGCTATCATGGAGATATTTTTGGAATAAAAATAAAGGAGAGCTTTACGGATTAAAGCAAGCATGGCAAGCTTTATAGATCAAGAAGTGGTATACGATAAAAACAAGGAGATTGAGTGGCTAAATCATGTCTATATAAAGGGACAAGGAACTCATTATCAAAGAGAGGAATGTTGAATGTAATTTTGGTGAAGATTGAATTCTTCATGTAGATATGATCATACCGGCTGAAGAACAAAGCTAAGAAATTTTGTAGACACCGAGCGACAGAGGACAGAACATTCACCGAGAAGAAAGAACAAATATGGGAGAAAAGGAACTAAAGTGAATATTGATCAAAGAGGTTATTGGACTAATAATAGATCTGAAAATCTGCAAGTTAAAGTTGTATTATTGAACAGATCATTTACTATTTGCAGTTTAACTATTGATTCAGAAAATCTCTTAACCGAGTGGGATTTAACCATCCTTAATGTATTGAGATACTCAAGAGTATCAAAAGGTTTTCTTATTGACAACATAGTGAATGCTAGGTCAAAAGACAAACTATTATTTTTAAATCCTCTAACAAGGTCACACTTAACAGTGTGTTTGTAACCTTTGACAAGGTTGGCTCTTCACCGAGCTCACTTCAGAAGAGTGAAAATTTTGGGTTACTGGTCCCAAGTGGTTTTTCCCTTAACGGGGTTTCCACGTTAAAAATCCATGTTTCAAATATGTTTTTCTTTCATTGCATTGATAGTTTACTTTACACATTACTAAAACAGGGTTGGTCGGCAAACACTAAGTTTAATTGTTGCTACTCAGTAAAAGATAGAAAAGATAAACAATATATATTTGCTAAATTTATTTAAGGAATTCATCGTGATGGACTAAAAGATAACTAGAGGGTATTATGTTTGAGAAATAAGTTTTGATTGGATCATTGGAATTATTTTTAAGGCCACTGATTCACCCCCCCCTCAGTTACTCTAATAATGTTGTGAACATACAGATGGTTTCAGGGATGTTTGTATTTGACTCATGTCAATTTATAGAGGTTAGAATTATGATTTGAGTGAGTTAAGTATTTTTTATTAGATACTGGTATTTTGACTGTTCAGGTAGAGACAATGTAATACTTCTTGGTTCGGTGTGGATCGGTTATTCAATATTTCTTGTTGTTGACCTAATGGTGTGTTTAGGAGATGGATGTGTGTCCTTAGATCATCTATTTTATGATTGGAAGGATGACAAGCTATTTTTATTGAGTGTCAGAGGCTCATGTTGGTGTTCCTAATGAAAAATACAGAGTTGGTATTGAATTTTGAGACAGAGTTGTTTTGGTTGTTACTGTGGCCTTTCATGGTGCTTGTTGATGTCTCTAGATTGTGTTTTATTCATTTTATTGGATTACATTGATTGGTGTGATCACATTTGATGACTTTATTGAGTTGTGTTGATGTTCTTCATTGTTCTTGGCTGACATGATGGTGTAGCGTACTGTGAATGTCAAGGCATGATATTTGGGAGTTTTAGCATGTTTGAGGATGAAGATTTGGATCATTGTTATGTCTTAGCCAAAAAAATTTGGATCACATTGAAGATTGAATTGTATTTCATTAAATATTTATAATTAGGTGTTTTGTCGACCTTGTTTATGCTTTCAAGGTTGATGAATTATATAAATGCAATATCCTTTTGTATATTTGAGTGTGTGTTTGTGGGTGTATGAGAGAATGTACAAATAGGTATGACTGGAATATGCAATTAAGGAAGAGATCTGATGTATTATGTACTTCATTGGAATTTTATAGGAATAATGAAGATGATAACAACTAGTTCATGAATTGTAGACTATTGTCCACTGTTGATTGTGATTTGAAATTTTTGTAAGTCAGTGAGCCTTCCTTTAGGTTGTAGCCCTTATTGTATTTGACCAATGATCTCTTAGCATTGTGATTAAATGCATGTGCATTCCCCTTGTAATACCTTTAACCAGGTATAATGCTTTTAAAAAAGCACATCATCTTGTTGGTTTGGTCTCCACCATGGTTTTTCCCTTAACTAGGTTTCCATGTCAAAAATCTTGGTTTTATGTGATGGTTGATGTGTTGCAATCTTTGTTTTAATGTTCATATTCAAATATGAGATTCAAGGTTAAGATTTGGTTAAGGTTTTGAGATTTGAATCACAACTTATTCACCCCCTCCCCCCTCAGTTGTGTACACTTCCTTGTTTCTATCAAAATCAATACTTGATTATGAATTACACTTTTTGGCTCAACAACATACAAGCAATGCAAATCGATGTATTATTACAATTAATATTATTTGAATGTATATCGAATATAATATGGTGATAACATCAAAATTTGTGAGATTTAAATTAATAATGAATAAATGAATGAGAATTAACATTCTTGATTAGACTGATAAGGTTGATATCAAAAAGATAACTTCCTCAAATGTAGTCCCCTAATGAGCTTTGATTATCGTTGTATTACTCAATCATCATGTGATCTGTGGTAGCTCCATGATAATAATTGTGCTAACTGATATTTTCTTGAAAAGAGAGCATAGAAAGAAGAACCTCTCTCCATTCATGATGTCTTGTATATATATCACCCTCAATACTTTTAAATAACTCATGATCTTGAAAGACAAGGAATGGTTGTGCATGACAATTACAATCTTTGTAACTCTTCCACCATAGGTGAGGGTGTGTGGCGGTAATTCCACCACCTATTCTTCTCAAATACAATTTCATAGTGCTAGCTTGGCTTTAAGGAGTTGTTTAATGAATTCAAATTCTCAAATTTGATTGATATTACAATGAGAATGCATTATGTGTGTGTATGTGGATGTGTAAATGTATGTGTATGTACATGTGCATGTGCATGTACATTTACATTTACATGTACATGTACATTTGAATGTGCATGTGCATGTATATTTGTGTGTGTATGTGTATGTGTATATTTAAGTTGTATACTCTCTATATACATATATGTGGGTGTGTGTGTAATTATATGCATCGATCTTATACTTATATGCATCAGTCTTATTACTTCATGAATGTGTGCGTGTGTGTGTGTGTGTGTGTGTGTGTGTATTTTATGCTCCTTATTTTTGTGTGTGTGTGTGTGTACATGTATATTTTATGCTCCTTATTTGTGTATGTGTGTGTGTAACCATGAAACTATCAATATAAGATTGGTTTAATGGCTGAGTTCTTTTTATTTAAGATAAAATTATTGATAAATTTATCATTGTGAGTTCTCTTCAAAGTTTTATTATGTTTTTAAATAATAGGATTTAACAAAAGAAGTTAACCTCGACAAGACCAACTAGTTGACTAGAAACTTACAACCACTAACTTGAATCTATGACTCTAGATAAGAAAACAAACCCTAAGGATTTACTTTATCTCATGGCTCTTGGAAAAGATAGAAACTTTGACCTCTTTTCATGTTTGCGCCAATATCCTGATGATTCTCTCCCTCCCTTTTTTGAGGGTGATCCAATCTCTTGGATCCACTTAGACACTCAAAGGTAGTTATACTTAATCTTATTACCATACCAAGTATCTACATATAAAAACATTTGTTACTCAAATTTACATCATTATTTCCATTAATCCATCAACTAAAGTTTAAAATACTTGCAAATGACAACATCACATCTCTAATTATGAAATTTAAAAATTATAGAAAAGATTCATGAAAGAGAGATGTAACAATAATCATTGAAACCTTTGACATGGATTTTATATTTTAAAGTCCTTAGACCATTCTCTCCACTGTGGTCAAGTCTCTAGTACCATAATATGTTCTTATTTGTAGGTGAATTTGATTCAGAATAAAAATCCCCCTTAGGTACCTAAAATCCATGTCCATCTGCTAAAGATGAAACCCTCACCTTTTCCAATCAAGTAACCATGGATTTGGTCTTCTCATAAGTAATATTACACTTGGAAGTGTATGCATCCAACTTATACAATGTGCTAGTTTTGACACATCCAACAATCACCATAGAACCATTGTTGGAGATTGTTAAGATATTGCTCCGATTGTGCATATATGTGCTGGAATAAATGTTTTTTCATTGATGTCAACATATTCCTATTATTGAAGATAGTGTTCCTGGTTTATTCTGTGAGATGATTTCTGTGATACGGCTAATATATTGAAGATCTAATGTTGCAATCATACAATTGTGTCATGTGTTGTTTGTACATTATTATGTTCAAGTGGTAGAGGTTTGGATGTTGATTTGAGAGAGTTATGATGAATTTATCAGAGATTGTTGTTTTGGTTGTTTAAATTGAGATAGTGTTTCAGTATTTGGATTGGTTATGCAATATTCTTGGTTTCTAACCTGGTGGTGAGTTTAGGACATGGATGTGTGTCCTCATCACGAGTGTTTCATGATTTGGATGCTAGAAAGATAATTTTATTTTATGACAGTGGTTGTTGATTAGTGTTCTTGATGAACATAGTAGAGAAGTGAATGAATTCTATGATAGATATGTTCTTTTTGATGTCTTTGTACTTCAAGTTTCTTGTTGATGTTTCTTGATCTTTTCCTATTCATTTTTGTGGATCACATTAGATTATGTGATTGAATCCTGTGAATTTCATGTGGCATATTGATATTCTTATGATTTCTTGATCGATTTGGTGATATAGTGTATTGCAAAGGTTTGTGGCATGATCTATGGATCTAAAACATTTTTGAGATATTGTTTTGGATCATTGCTATATCTTAGTTGACATTCAATGGACACATTGAGTATTGAGATGTAATGAATTAATATTTTGTAATTAGTTCCTTATCTCACCTTGTTGAGATAAATTGATGTAATGTGTATATACATGTAATAATTTGTAAAGGTGAAAGCATGATAAGATAGAGAGAGAGTGTGATATTCTAAAGAGAAGATGTATGAGCAGAATATGCAATTAAGGCAGAGATTTTTTGTACTTCATTAGAACTATTTTGGCATATTAGAGATGTTGTTTGTCAGTTTGTGAAGTTAGATAGTATGTCCTCTATGATTTGAGATTAGAGATTATTTTAAGGAAGTAAGCCTTCCTTGGGATTGAGATCCTTGTTGTATTTGAGCAGTGAGCTCTAGGGAGTATGTATGAATGCATGTACATTCCCCTTTATAATACTCCTAATAGGGTATAGTGTTTTTAACAAAGTGTATTCATCTTTGAGGTTACATCCTCACTGTGGTTTTTCCCCTAACAGGGTTTCCACATCAAAAATCTTGGTGTTATGTGTTGATTATTGTCTTATGATATTTCTTTCATATTTATCATTCAGATCTAAGTTTAAAGTTTATAATTTGGTTAAAGTTTGATGATATTGTGATCAAGATAGAATTGGGAAAATACTGAAATCCAATTTTTTGGTATTTTCTATGTTTTAGTAAACTCCATTTTGAAGGTATTTGGGCCATTTTGGGGCCTATATTCCTTGGGGAGGGCTCACCTCATATTTTTGGTTTGATATTTATTAAATACCTTTCCAATAGAGTAAACGGTTCACAATTTGGAGCTAGGACTAGAAATTTGTGCCTTCTCCAAGTGGGCCTATTTTTATATATAGTTTTTTGATATTTTGGGAATTTTTAAATAGTTTATTTGTAATAAAAATTATGAGGACTCTTCATTTCATTTCCAAGAGGATCTAGTGACCCTTTGGATCCATCATCTTTGTATAAACTCCAATTTAGAATAGAATGGGTCACTTTTTTTTGGGTTGCAATTTTGTTGTTAATCTTTTGGTTTTTTATATTGAACTTGATAGTACCATAGGTATCACACCACGTATTGTAATTTGATTCATAATTCAGATCATATTGGGCCACAACTGATTCAACACCCCCCTCTTAGTTGTGTGTTCTCCTTAAGGGTCTAAAAATTGGTATCAGAGCTAGTGTCCTCTTTGGGGGGCTTGACCGCTCAAGGAGATCCGAGAGGCCAACCTTTAAGAAGGAGAGTCTGAGATTTGATGAAACACATTATAATTTATGGAAGGATTGGATGATTACATAATTCATATCTCTTAGTGAATAACATTGGAATGTTATAAAGAAAGATTATAATCCTCTTGTTGATCTTGCTACTGTGACTGTTGATAAGAAAAAAGAATTCGAGTATAATATGAGAGAAAAAGAATATTTGAAGAGTTCCATATCTAATGCTAAGTATACAAATATTTTGGGATTAGAAACTGCACATAAAGTATGGACAAAGTTGGAAACATTATATGAAGGAGATTATTTTGTGAAGCAAGCCAAACTACAGATTTTGAAAGGAAAATATGAAATATTGAGGATGAGAGAAGATGAGAAAATTACTACCTATGTGAATAAGATCATCGAACGTGTTTGTGGAATCAGATGTGTTGGTGGAACATTGGAGGAGAGTGAGATTGCTTCTAAAATCCTGAGATCCTTGCCTCCTATTTACAATCATAAAGTTACTATTATTGAAGATATAAGAATCGTGACTACTGTGATAAGAGATACATTGGTTGGTAAATTAGTTGTTTTTGAAATGAGTGAATTCGGAGATAGATTTCCTAAAGTTAAATCTAGATTTAAAGCTACTATTTCTAAGGATAAGCAAAGATACGACCCTGGTGAAATTTCATCTAAGCTTGGTAGATATGGTAAGGAATGGGAAATTGAGAAAGAAGAAAGAAAGCTTGAAGATATTGAAGCCCTATTTGCAAAGAGACTACTTAAGGGATCTAGTAATTATGAAGGAAAGTTGCCTTTGAAGTATTTTTTATGTAATAATAATTATCACATTGCTTTTATATTTCCTATCAAAAAGCCTACAAAAAAAGAAGTATTACTATGTTGTTGATGAAGGAACAACATATGATGAATCTGAGAAAAGCAAAGATGAGATTGTGTTTATTGCTATCAGAGATGAGAATTCTAATGTAGAGAAAGCCTTGGTTTTGCATGTGGATAAAAAAGATGACTGGGTTATTGATAGTGGATGTTCACATCATATGACCGGAGACAAAAGAAAATTTGTGAAACTTGAAGACTATGATGGTGCAGTTATTATAATTGGTAACAATTATCCTTGTTTGATCAAAGGAAAAGGTTAAATTATACTTGATGGTAAGATTAATACTGATGATGTTTTATATATTGAAGGTTTAAGGCATAATATTTTGAGTGTGGGACAGTTAGTTGATAAGATGTATCACTTGAAATTAAAGAATAGAATGTGTAGAAAAATTGGAATCTCAGGAATTGAGATTGCATCAAGTACAAAGACTAAAGGTAATGTATTTCACTTGAATAATTCAAAGAATAGATGTTTGATTACTAATATTGATGAAAGTTGGTTGTGGCATAAGAGATTTTGTCATGTGAACTTTGATAACATTGTGAATATAAGCACTAAAAATGCATTAAGATATTTAACTATATTGTTGACGTCTGCTAATGTGATGTGTAAGGAATGTCAGTTGGGTAAGCTAACTAAATCTACTTTTAAAAGTAAGACTTATTCTTTGAGTGGATTGTTAGATTTGGTGCATAGTGACTTATGTGGTCCTTCTAGATTAGAAGTGATTATGGAGATAGATACTTTATTTTATTCATTGATGATTATTCAAGGATGATATGGGTTACATTTCTGAAAGAATAAATATGGCATTTGACATATTCAATATTTTTAGAGCTATGGTTGAGACTGAGACGGGTTTGAAGCTAAAATGTCTGAGATCTGACAAAGGTGGAGAGTTTACATCTAGATATTTTGATTCATATTGTGAAGAGCATGGAATAAAGAGACATGTCTTCTCCACGAACCCCATAGCAGAATGGAATTGTAGAAAGAAGAAATAGAAAAATCCTTGACACTGTAAGGACTATGATGATTGAAGGGAATGTTTTATAGATCTATTAGAGAGAAGTTGTTATCACTGTTGTTTATACACTAAATCAAGTTCAAATCAAGCATGGTATTGGTAAGAATCCTTATGAGCTTTGGTATGGTCATATTCCTACTGTAAATTATTTCAGAATCTTTGGAAGAAAATGTTACATCAAGAGAGATGAAGATTTAGGAAAATTTGATCCTAGAAGTGAAGAGGGAATATTTCTTGGTTATTCTACAAAGAGAAAATAATACAAATGTTATAATAATAGATTGAGAAAGATGATTGTGAGTTCTCATGTGAAAGTGGATGAAATTTTTTAGAAACCATTTAGATCTTGCAGTTTTGAATTAGATGATGAAGAAGAGATTCAGATTGTGCAAGCACAAAATTAGAATGAATCGGTAGAACAAAATGAAGAATTTACAGATTTAGAAACAAAAGAGTCGGCTTCAAATGCAAATTATAAGACTCTAAGGTATGTAAAGTTAAATAATTCAGAGAATCACATTATTGGTAATAGAAAAAAAGGTGTTCAGAATAGAGGAAGAATTTCTAGGAATGAAGTTTGTTTGATTTATAACATTGAACCTAAGAATGTTGATGAAGCATGCAAAGATGAGAGTTGGAGTAAAGAAATGGAAGAAGAATTGGAACAGATTGAAAATAATAAGACATGGATTCTTGTTCCTAGAGTAGTGGACAAGAGTGTGATCTGTACTAAATGGGTATTCAAAAAAAAATTGAATGAAGATGGTGAAGTGGTTCAGAACAAAGCTAGACTTATATGTAAGGGATATTCGCAGATAGAAGGTATTGAATTTTAGGATACCTTTTCTCATGTTTCTAGAATTGAAGTTGTTAGAATGTTTCTTGCATATGCTACTTACAAAAATTTCAAGGTATATCAGATGGATGCTAAGTCTGCATTATTGAATGGAGAGTTGGAAGAAGAAGTATACATTGAGAAACCATATGGTTTTCCCTTTACTGATAAAGATGACATGGCTTTTTTATTAAATAAATCATTATATGGATTAAATAAATCTCCTATAGCCTGGTATGTGAGGTTAGATAAGAATTTATTGAAGATTGGTTTCAATAAAGGCATTGCTGAGAGTAATTTATATTTCAAAGTTGTTGATGATAACATTTTGATTGTTGAAGTCTTTGTGGATGATATCATATTTGTGGAAATGACAAGTTGATTGAAGAATTTTCTAATGAGATGCAAAAGGAATTTTATATGTCTATGATAGGTGAGATGACATTATTTCTTGGACTACAAATTACACAAATAGATAAAGGTATTTTCATTTATCAGTATAAGTATGTGAAAGAATTGTTGAATAAATTTGGTATGGATGATTCAAAACCTGTTAGTACACCTATGATTATTGGTTGTAAGTTGACAAATATTGATAATACACCTAATGCCAATTAGACAAGCTACAAATTAATTATTGATGGGTTGTTATATTTGACACAAAGTAGACCAAATATTATGAATATTGTTTGCATTTTTGCTAGATTTCAAGCAGAACCAAAGGAAACACACATTGTTGTTGTTAAGAGGATATTCAGATACTTGAACAAAATAGGTGATTATGGCTTATTGCATGGTAAAGATGATGATTTCACATTGAGTGCATTTACTGATGTGGATTGGGAAGGAAATGTGGATGACAGAAAAAGAACAAGTGGAGGATCATTCCTCTTGGGTAAGATGTTATTTTCGTGGGCAAGTAAGAAAAGAAATTGTATATAATAATCTATTATTGAAGTTGAGTATGTTTTTGTTGTTTTTAATTGAAAAAAAGTGGTATGGATGAATCAAATGTTGAAATATATCAGAGTGACTATTGATGAGCCTATTGCTATCTATTGTGACAATTCAAGTGCTATCAATATTTCAAAGAACAAAGTCAGTGAGAAAGAAGTCAGATTGGAGTATGTATCTACTAAAGAGAAGATTGTAGATATATTAACGAATCCCTTGCCAAAGGATAGTTTTGAGTATCTCTGAGGTAAGCTTGGGGTGATTTCCCCTCCCAATTAGAGCAAGAGATGCATTGAGATGCATCATTCCAATGTGCTTATAGAGATTTCATTCTTCTAGATTGATGTTTTGGTGTTTACTCCTAGGGAGTAGTGTGTATTCAATGTGTCATGATTAGTTCATGAGGTTTGTTGTTTAGAGTTATTTTCTAGAGAGATGTGTTGTTCAAATTTTTGGCCTTTATGACTTAGTGCATACATGTTCCTTTTTCATTGATGTCAAAGGGAGAGATATATTCATGTGAAATAAATTCAATCAAGAGATATTCATGTGTGTCATATTGTGGATATTGTTGGTATTGTTGATGATATTATTCTTTGTGCATTGATTAAATTTTTCACATCATATGTTGTCATCAATGCCAAAGGGGAGATTGTTGGAGATTTATGACATAGTGTTCATATTATGCATATATGTGTTGGCATTAATGTTTTTTCATTGATGTCAACATATTCCCATCGTTGAAGAGAGTGTTCCTGGTTTATTCAGTGAGATTATTTATGTGGCACGACTACTAATTTCAAGATCTGATGTTGTGATTGTACAGTTGTATTTTGGGATGTCTATACTTGATTATGTTCAAGTGGAAGAGGTTTGGATGGTGATTTGAGAGATTTATGATGGATTTATTAGAGACTTCTATTTTAGTTGTTCAGACTGAGACAGTGTTTCAATATTTGGATCAGTGTGGATTGGTTATACAATATTCTTGGTTGCTAACATGGTGGTGAGTTCAGGACATGGATGTGTGTCCTTAGCTTGAGTGGTTCATGATTTGGATGCTGGCAAGCTAATTTTATTTTATGACAATGGTTGTAGATTAGTGTTCCTGATGAACAAATTAGAGAAGTGAATGAATTATATGATACAGATGTTCCTATTGATATCTTGGTACTCAATGTTTCTTGTTGATGTTTCTTGATCATGTCATATTCATTTTGGTCTATCGCATTGGATTATGTGATTGGATTCCATGAATTTTATGTGGCATGTTGATATTCTTATGCGTTCTTGGCCGACTTGGTGATATAGCATGTTGTGAAAGTTTGTGGCGTGATCTACGGATCTGGAGTGTGTTAAAGATATTGTTATAGATCATTTCTATGTTTTAGTTGACATTCAATGAATCACATTGAGTATTGAGATGTAATGAATTAATATTTTTAAATTATTTCCTTGGTCAACCTAGTTGAGATAAATTGATGTAATGTGTATATATATGTAATCATTTGTGTATGAGAAAGCATGAGAAGATAGAGAGAGTGTGAGATGTTGAAGAGAAGAGGTATGAGTGGAATCTGCAATTAAGGTAGACATTTGTTATCCTTCAATGGAAATATTTTCACATACTCCTATTAGGGTATAGTGATTTTAACAAAGTGAATTCATCTTGTGGGTTCCATCCCCACCGTGGTCTTTCCCCTAACAGGGTTTCACGTAAAAAAACTTGGTGTTATGTGTTGATTATTCTGTTATGATTTTTCTTTCATGTTTATCTTTCAGACCTGAGTTTAAAGTTTATAAGTTGGTTAAAATTTGATGATATTGTGGCACAACATATTCACCCCATCCCCCTTCAGTTGTGTGTGATACTTAAGTTCTAACAAGAACCTCTCACCATTTTTCATCTTGCATTACAAAAGACTACTTGCATACTCGAATCTATTAATTTTCTCACAGATTTCAAATTTTGTTATAGACTAGGGAAATGAAACATACCATTAATCTATCTTATTCTACCATCAGGAAACTTGATTCTAATATTACCATGACATGTATATTTGAATGAGAATTGTCAACAAATTACACCTTACCTCCATCAAATTCTTCATATTCATAAAACTAATCTTTATTAGAGGTATTATGAAAAGATGCACCTGAGCCAGTAAATTGTGCACAAGTGACCAAATCTGCAATAAGCATCACCATCTTCGTCCTCATACTCAAAATTAGAAGAAAAATTCTTCTTCTTTGATGTATTCATGGTCGGAGTTTCCCAAATGGAGATGATCCAACCATGCAACAAGATTCAACATAGCAGAAACAACCAAATTAGAAACAAGAATAGATAATCAATATGTTATAACAAATATTTGCATTATCATAGAATTGGGTATTCACATCACACTGGCCTACAACATGCAGATTACAATATTTCATCATACATGCCTTATTATAACAAAAATCTATATCTAAACCCTAATTCTAACCTTCCAAGTTTATCTTCTGAGAACCACTCCTAACAAATATCAAGAACCTTAATATATAGAGCCTTCGCAACTCATAAGTTGGCCAGATAAATTACATTTTCCAAGAATAAGAAAACATAATATAGAAATATAGGTCAAGACCCAAATCATAAAGATCTCATTTCCAAGATATAGAAATGACACACTATCCAAAAGAGACATTGGCCAAAGATCCAAGAACATCAGGATATGATTAACCAAGCTTCATCGAATAAGAAAATAGTTCACAAAATTAGAAAATCTCAACTGACCATTAGAACATGAAGAACATACAGAACTGACCGTGAATCCAAAATATCTCCATAGTGAAGTATCCAAATGAGGTACAAACCTGAAAATAGGTCAAACATGATGTCCAGAACAAACCCTGAAGTTTTCAATAGCTAATGATCCAAAACCAAGGACCACTACCAAAAACAAAGAATTGCTAACATAAACAAAACTAAGAAAAAACTAAAAGGGAAATATTTTTGGGTGATTCAAGACTGCCAATGACCCAAGGATGCTCCTACATCAAACACCCCTAGTGAGAATAAATTTTTCTATAAGAGAAAATTATGAACATTTGACAGGATGTAGGACATAAATCCCATGCTCATTCTTGATCCAAATATCCTCTTTGTCTGTAACTTTCTGTCTCTGCACTTCTACTCCATATTTTGTCAAATCTATTAGCTTACTATGCTCTGGACTTTCTCTATCATATCTCACATATGCACAAGATTTTTTTACCACTAAATCCTTTCTTTCACACAACTGACTTACTTCTTTTACAAGCCTTCATCTGATCAGCAACCAAGGTCCTCTTCTGCTTCACTTTACCTTTCTTACAGTCTAATACCAAGTTGTTCTCTAGTCTTCCTTCAAGATCCTTCTCATCCTTACCAACCTCAGTATTTTCCTTCTCTAAATAGTAACTCTTTACCATGCTCATATTCCTTGCACTTCTCCCCTCTTCCTCCTTCAAGGGGAGAAAAGTAAACTACTATCCATCCTTCTCTATTGTGACCAAATTTCTTTTTGCAATCATGAATAGAACCCCTATCAAATTTCCAAGGTCTACCCGATAGAACATGACAAGTACTCATAGATACCACATCACATAATACCTCATATTTGTATGGTCCAATGCTAAAGTTGACCAAACACTATTATTTCACCTCCACCCTGTGATCATCTGAAAACCAACTGATCCCATAAGGACAAGGATGTTTAAGCCCCTTTAAGCCAATATTTTGCACCATCTCTTCTAATACCAAATTATGAGTATTCTCTCTCAACATGATTCTCATAATCATAAGAGATTCTCCTATCTCATGTTCTTCCATGCCTTCCATAATTTCATCAACAGTTTGTTCCTCATGTGCCACAAGATTTTGTCTACCCAAGTTCTTACTAGATCCTTCATAAGATTGAAACTCTATATGTCCTAGGACACCACATTTAAAACAAGTACCCTTGAACTACTTTTTACAATTACCTCTCCTAAGTGTCCTATGATCAGGTTCTACCTCAATGGTTTTCTGCTCTTTTCTATTTCTACTTACTTGCTTCTCCTTTCCTCTAGGATTACAATGTCTTCTCTTTAACTTATCTTCTGCCCTTAATGCATATTGATAAGCATCCTCCACTATATAAATCCTTAACATACTCATCTCATCCTGAATATTAAATCTCATACCATTAATATATCTAACCACCTTCTCCTTAGATACCTCTTCATGTCTAGATCTGATAGTCATCTTATACAACTCTTCGGTGTATCCCTTCACACTCATGTCCTTCTACTTCAAGTTT
This sequence comes from Thuja plicata, assembly GCA_018584345.1. NCBI lineage: Eukaryota > Viridiplantae > Streptophyta > Pinopsida > Cupressales > Cupressaceae > Thuja > Thuja plicata. Next base: position 753,150 of record MU226547.1, read on the forward strand.
TGAAATTTCTTGAATAATTCTATTTTATAATCTTCAAGAATGAATTTAGCCTTCAATATAGAAACCATCACCTTCCATCTAGTGATTTTCATTTCACCATGTTCCTCCCTATCTTTCTATAGTTCTTTCTGTCATAAGGCAGCATGACCCTTCAACTTAGTCTATGTTAACCTAACCCTCTATGGATCTCGGATATCTTCAATCTCAAAGTAATCTTCTAGCTCTCCAATCAAATCTATAAAATCCTCTGGATAAAATGAACTAGTGAAAGTAGAAACATCCATCCTAAGACTTTTACTTACTTGTGTCATATCCCTCAATAATCTTTCTTCATATGCAGGGATCTCAACATCGATAGTCTCGAGATCTTCAAAAGCTTCCTCATATTCCTCTTCACTCTCATGATTCCTTTACAATCCAGTCAACACATTTATGATCTCATTCTTCATCTCGTTTTGAAATTCCTCCATCATTTTTTCTAGCCTTCTTGGGTTCATCCTTCTAGGCACCATCTTTCCAATCCTCGGGTGTAACTACCTTAGCTTTGGCGATCTGATTGCAAGGTGTTAATTTCCTCTCACTCAAAAAATCTATAAGACACGCTTGTAAACTGTCTCCAACTTGGCGATTTGTTTACCCTTGATATTCCTTCAACAATCCAAACAAATTTCTCAACCAAAAACAATTTCCTCAGTGATCCCCTTTCACAAGTCCTCTGCAATTATGGGCCAGATCTATGCTCTCCCTCCTCACAAATCAACTAGAGATTTTCAAGCTCAGGAACTTGATCTGATAACACAAGAACATCAACCTTTCTCTAATACCACTTGACACATTCATGGCTAGAGTTTCCCCAATGGAGATGGTCCAACCATGCAGCAAGATTCAACACAACGGAAACAAACAAGTCAGAAACAAGAATAGACAATCAATATGCTATAACAGATCTTCACATTATCATAGAATCGATTATTTACATCACATTGGCCTGCAAAATGTAGATTACAATATTTTAACATACATGCATGATTACAATATAAATATAGATCTAAACCCTAGTGCTAACCTTCCAAGGTTATCTCCTGAGAACTACTCCTAACAAAGATCAAGAACCTCAATAAATAGAGCATTCGTAACTCATAAGTCAGCTACATCAATTACTTTTTCAAAGAATAATAAAATATAATACATAAATATAGGTCAGGACCCAAATCATAAATATCTCAATTTCAAGATGTAGAAATGACGTGTGGTCCAAGAGAGACGTCAATCAAATTTCTAAGAACATCGGTATATGAGTCACCAAGCTTTGTTGACTGGGAAAATACTTCACAAGATCAGAAAGCCTAAACTGACTGTTAGAACATGAAGAACATACAAAACTAACCATGAATCCAAAATATCTCCATAGTGAAGTATCCAAATGAGTTGTGAACCCAGACATAGGTAAAACATGATGTCTAGAACAAACCTTAAAGTTCACAACATCTAATGATCCAAAACCAAGGAACACTACCAGAAACACAGAACTACTAATAGAAACAAAACTAAGAACAAACTGAAGTGAAATATTTTTGGGTGATGCAATATTTCCAATGACCCAAGGATGCTCCTACATCATTCTTTTTTTCTTTCCACTCCTTTTGAATGTTTCCATGCTTACCAAAATTCCAACAAATAATTTGGACTTTCCAACCGATTTGGATCTCTCCCTGGATTTGGATTTATTATGCTTCTCATTCTTCTTGCATTTTTTTCTTAGGTATTCCACAAACAAATAGAGTCTCCTTGGCACTGATGGATACCTTCCTCCTCATATTTTTAGAAGAAAATAACCCACCACATCTTCAATCTTCAAAATAAAATTACTATCAATGGCCATAAAAAGGGAATCCCACGAATCAGGCAAAAGACAAAGAAAGATCTAATATTTCTCCTCCTCGTCCATCTTGACACCAAATGATGCCAATTAAGCCAATAATATATTGAATGCTTCCAGGTGGTCTGTAATTTTTCCACCCTCTTCCATTCTCAAGGAATATAAAATGTGGCTTGATACACCTCACTAAGCTTCTTCCATATCTTTTTTGTAGAGATCTCTTCATGGACATTGATTATAATAGAGTATAAAAGAAAAAATCTGATTAGTCCCTTGGCTTTACAGTCCATAACATCATTCTCAATAAATTCAGCTAGATCTATAGGTTTCATGACATTCTCATCAACAACATCCCATAGATCTCAATCTATTAACAAATCCTTCATCTTCAACTTCCACATTTCAAAATTATTTCTAGAAAATTTATCCATCTCTATTCCCCCCTGAAAATGTTTCTATTTGAAAATTCTTGTGACAAAATCACAAGGTATCTTCTACATAAGCTCCCACTCAAATCTGGATTAGTTCAAAAAAGTTAGCAACCCACAACTGAAACCAAAGGCAATAAGACTCTGATACCACTTGTAAGGAAATTAAGAGAGTGGAACAACTTCCTACACTAACCTTGAGAGGAGAGTTATGTAAAACTTTCTCATATCTATACAACATTTATAGAAAATTAACAGAAATAACATAAATAACATGCATACCACAACTCAGTGATTTACATGGGGAAAACCCTTTTGGGAGAAAACCCCCACACTCCAAAATTTTCCCAATATATTATTCAAAAGTAAATATAAGAATACAATATACTTGCAGATCAAGATTCTCGCTAGAGTCATCAACTAGAGATATTGAGATAATTGAATATCTATACGCATTTTACATGCATACCCTTCATCTTGTGCACCTAATATATAGGAGATACAATATATAAAACCACCAAACAGTATTACAAAACCATGGGCTAGAAACAACATAAATAAATGCCCATCTTATTTCCAATCAAAGATTCCCTATGTTTTGTCAAAACACACACAAACACGTGTAACTCCCTTTTACAGCTCATTTTTTTGTTCAATATGTTTTTACATTTCCTATTTTAGGCGGCCCAAATTTTGGAGGCCATAAATTTTGAACTAAGTGTCTGATTGATGAATTGTTTGAAGCTTAGGAAATCTCACAATGTGCTTTATGAAGCTATAACACACTGATTATGAACACTTTTAGGTTGTTTCAAAACCCCTAAATCCTCCAAAACTGAATCCACAAAATTTCTTCGACAATTTCAAAAATGAAAACTTTAATATCTTTAAATATAGACATATCTTGCAACAAAAATTTATTGACATGCTTATCTAGCCCTCTGAACCTTCAAGGAAAGTTTAGGCAAAATATGTGCTTGTAATCACATATGTACTTGTAATCAAAGTATAACTAGAGACCCAAATCTGAAATCAAGTCCCCTAAATCCTGACCAAGGATTCAAACACAGAGCTAATCACAATTATGTAATTGAGTTAGATAAATTTAGTTACATAATTCATCTAGAATAAGGCATCAAAGATCACTCATCCAAGGGTATTAATTCTTTAATTAGTCATAGCCATTTAATCAAATCAAAATAAAAAAAGAATGGCTAGGGATATTAATTAAAGTTAATTAATTAATTCAAACATTTATATTCCCCCCACTTGTCCTCAAAGTCAACTCATTGACCAATGAGAAGCAATCACATGGATCACTCAAGGGATTAATCTCATCCTTTCCTCGCGAGTGAATCTCAACCATCAAATTTGAATTTGAATTTGAATTTCTCTTTTCCCTCCAAAGCAAATCTATAAAATGCAACCCTTCTAAGCTCATTTCATAGGAGAATAGTGTATTCAAGTAGCTAACTAATGGAAATTCATTTCTAGCATAATCTAGCTCATGTTTTCAATTCTATTGTTTCAATTTCATGCATTTAGGATCTAATGGAGCATAATTGAGCAATTACATATGCATTTTAGGCATTTTCCTTATGAATCTTCCATCCTAGATTGTCAATTTACTAATGAATTCATACTTAAACTGACAATAATTGTTAAAATTCATGCAAATCTTCTATGTAGGAAGCAATAGGACGCTTTTATCATGTTAGTGGTTTCAATTTGATTCTATTTTGTTACTAACATGTTAATCTAAATTCTTATTGAGTGGTTGTGTGTAGTTTGGTTGCAAATACAATTTACACATCACATTTCGGTGCCCACCATGGGGATCGAACCCCTTATTTTCAAGAATTCTTCTCTTTGTACTATAAATTCAATAAAAAATAGTGCAGAACATAGTTTTCGAGATTTCTTACATCCTCTCAGGTAATCTTCTATCATATCTGAGAATCTTTTGTCATCTTCAGGAGTCGTTATGTCATTTCTGGGGATCTTCTCATCATTTGATGACTTTATTACAACATTTCTAGGAGGTATAACTTCTGACTTTAATCCATTTTGGTAAATCTTTCATCATTTCTGGGATCTTTAGTTATTTTCGGTAAATTTTTCATTATTTCTGATATCTTTGGTCGTTTGGGGTATTTCTTTCATCATTTTTGGGAACAGCATCTGAGGTTATTATTTTTTCATCTAGAAACCTGAGAGTAAAAAGTATAGTCTATTTCTTAGAAAAATTGGATAGTAGTCAACTAACTTGTTATATTTTTGTGATTTTATTATTTGAGACAACTTAACAATTTTTTGCAGGACGCATGCCAAAGATACCTGGGTCAAAGATTTGGTGTAAAACACACAAAACTACTAACAAGTGTAAATGCAGGTTTCCTTTGCAAAAAATTGATCAAACTTTATGCTTGATTAGTGATTTTCTTAGGCACTTAAATTGAATTTTTCTCCAATTCTTAAATTTATTAGAGAAGTATGCTATTTTACTTCATGGAAAATCATAAACTCAAACATCAAATTAAGTTTTCAATAGAAATTCATGGGAAATAACCTTGTTTTGCATGTTTGATAGGAGAAAATGACATGGATAGGAGAGTATGTTCTTCCTTGTGAAGAATCAAAAATCTAGACTCCTAAGTCTCCAATCCTCTTTACTACTTTTTACCTTTAGATGCTTCTATCACTTGGGGGAAAAAACTCTCTGGAACAACCCACATGAGAACGAGGTGTGAGCCACATCACTCCAACTCATGTTAATAAAATTTAATCTTTGGGGCCAAATCCTCGAGCGTCAGATGTCATTTGATCTTATACTCGGCTCACGTCTAACACAAAGTAGGGTCTCATGGTCTCAATCATGTTTACATGACTTCTTGTGCTAAGATGCTTTATGGGGCTATACACCTCAATTGGGCTTGCACAGAAATAGAGGATACAACTGAATGGAGACCCATACTAGAATATATAGCATAGAAGCCACCTAGTTCACCCCCAAAAGGTGATAATATTTTTGCAGGTAGGATAGTAACCTCCCCAAGATACTCATCATTCTGTGCCCTCACTAGTGTTTGGAGTTAGATAATACGACATCATGACTAGAGTCATTGTGTCTTGGTGATGGCCCTATTCTGATTAGATTTTGAGTGTGTACCTAAATCTATGAGCAAATATTTTCATACTAAGCCAATTTCATAGGAAAAGGTGTGTTTACAATCATAAATATAATCACGAAAATTCTAGAGAAAAACAAGTCCTATCAAAATAAAACAACATCGCTTTGCTTTGTGTGTGTATCCCTAAGTGAACATTTAAAAACACCTAAAACATTAAAGACCTTGCAAATTGTTTATTTTCACCTAGACAATGATTCTCACAAAGTTGTCCTTTGCACAAAAATGTGGGTCCTAAAACATTGTCTTTGGTCCTTGTCTCATTTTTGGTCAAAACAAAGGTCATTTTTGTAATATTTCTATCAAAATCAGCTCACTTTTGGGGAGATTCTTTGAAATTTCTATTTCTAGTCCAGTCATCACAAGTGCATAACATCAAACCTTGGTTTTTAGAAGATCAATCCAATTACTCTTTGTTTCAAAAACCTAACACTAGTCTCAATTGTTCATATCAACCTTTCTTGTTTAGAGATCACTATCAAGGTCAGTCAAACCTTCATCAAGATCACAAACTTCATCAATTTTATATCAACACTTATCATCAAACTTTGACCACTTGCTAAGCTATTCTATCAAACATTGAAACTATAGGTGATAGATTGATCATCTTTGCAAATCAAGCATCTTTTAGTCTTACATAGGTTGGACAAGAAGTGATATCTTTGAAAGAATAGACGTTGGACATATACCTCGAACATGACTCATACCAGAAGCACAACCAGATCAGAATCAAAACTCGTTCACTTCTAATCAAACTATTGATCCCGAATCTCATATTGATAATGAAAACATGGTAGGAATTAAGAACAAGTGGGATAATCACGCCAATACTAACAATGAAGAAGAGATAACTAAAGAATACATTCAGAAAGCCCAACATGACACAAGGTTTCAAAATATTATGGAAAAAATCCTAATGGTTGATAAAGAGAATTATTTTATGCATCTAGCCTCTATGGGAATCAAATTGCCTCAAGATTTTGATGTGGAAAAACTTAAAACATATGAAGAAGAAAACCCCATGGCTATTCTTGTCAAAAAAATCAAAGCATTGCAGACTCAAAACCTAGATATCAAGAAGGAAAATGACACTATTCAAAAGAAATATTCACTAACACACTTTGTCCAATGTCTTTTGATTATAGTCTACACGTCATCATTTCCACCAATGTTGATATACCAAAGTATGAAAAGTATACAGGAGTTACAGATCCTCAAGATCATATACGAGAGTTTTATACTCTTGGTATGGAGTTCATTCACAAACAAATATACCTTATGAGGTTTTTCCCTCATAGCTTAAGTGGACAATAAGTAGAGTGGTTCTCCAAACTACCTCATGGAATTAAAACTTTTGAAGAGTTAATAGATCGATTCATGAAACATTATTCATACAATATTCAACATCCGATCACAATGATCGATCTATGCAACACCAAACAACGTATGGAAGAACCATTTATATCATTCTTCCATAGATGGAGGAATATATTTGCAAGATATCCTCACTCGATTCTCAAAATGGAAAAGATGGACATTTTTGTAAATAATCTTGTAACAGAAATGAATCACTACCTTTGACTGCAATGTATTCCAATATTTGATAAAGTGATTGATATCAGAGTCAAAATAGAAGACACCTTGGTTAGGAAAGGAGAGATTAAAATGTATAAAGAATCCAAGGGATATTATAATACTAATACCAATGGAAACCAAGACAAATAAGTATTGGATCAAAAATTAGAATGTTGTCAATGATGGGGTAGTAGATGCACAAAATCTAAAACTAAAGAATCTTGCATTCAATATCTCTACTACTAATCCTCAAAATGATCCTAATATTGCATCGAACATGTGAATTAATCAAGAATCTAGGAAATTGAAGCCACATTTCACAAATGGTCCTAAATGAATATTTACACCTCTTGGAGAATCTCTTGAATCAGCGTTACGCAAACTTATATCCCACAAGGTTATTATGCTACCTAAGGCAAAACCATATGAACTGCCAGTTAAACTGAAGTCATGAAATGATTTTCATTGTTGTGAGTATCATCAAAACAAGGGCCATAGAATGAATTATTGCATGAAACTCAAGCATTTTCTACAAGACTTGATAGACAACAAGGTCATTAAGGTGGATGGACACAAGATGAATGAAGATCATATAGTCTTTAAAACACCTTTGCCTAATTATGGGAAAGGATAATCGTCCAATACCAAGGGAAATCGGGTGAATTATGCTTATTCTTATCAAAAGACTATCAACATGTTGGAAGCTTGGGATCAACACATCAATGTGATAATAATCAAAGACAAACAAAAGGCTAAATCCACTAACGTGGTAATGAGAAGTCAGGCTAAAGTGGAATTGAAAGGAGATTCTTCAAAGCTTCCTACATAATAAAAACCAACCACAACCAAAAATCTTCATCATCCTCCTCATATAATTACATTTTGGTTGATCAATTACAGAGAACCCATGCACAAATATCTATTCTTGAACTTCTTAAAATTTCTCCGTCACATAAAGAGATTTTTGAAAAAAAATGGATTTATACAAATGTTCCCAACAATCTAGATGTCGATAAATTTCAAGCCATGGTTGGACACTTGACCACACCTCACTTCCTATCATTCTTAGAAGAAGATGAAAATGCTCTAATTCACCCATACAATTTGCCTCTGCATATAAAAGTGCTAATCCATAAACATCGCATGAAATGAGTATTGATAGATAGAGGGGTGGGCTTAAACATATGTACTCTAGGTTTGATCAAAGCATTGGGATTTTTAGATGAAGATATAGACCCTAAAAAGAGGATAACCATTAAGGCATATGATGATGAAGAAATATCATCTAAGGGTTTAGTAATGTTGCCTATTAGAGTGGGGCCCATGGAAATAAATGTAGTATTCCAAGTGTTATATCTTAACCTATCATATAATATTCTCTTAGGAAGACATTGGATACATGAGATACAGGTCATGCCTTCAAATTTTCATCAATTCTTAAAATTTCCATATAATGGATTAGAGATCACAATCCCAGCAGAAACAAGCTACTTTCAACACTTTAATAATATTCATCAATAAAATGAAAGGATGGTCCCACATAATCGAGAAGCTACAAAGGCACAACTTCTAGAAATTTCAACAACAGATATGCTGAAAGAATTTGAAAATAAACTAAAGTTGCAAGATAATGGGATTGGTGAGTACAAAGTAGATCAACTACTTTCAGTAACAACATTACCTCTCTCACTAGGATTACAAGGAATACCCTCATCATCTACAATGGCAGCAAAGCCTAAACCGCAAACTATCTATAACAGAAATTTTGTAAGAGGCAAACTAGTAGCAGAGGAAAATGAGGACAATGAGGTATTAAAATGGTTATAAGGAAAAGGATGAATCTCATCAAGATGTTAAGCATGTCTAGATCGCAACTCAGCAATATGGACATGGTCTCCATATCATGCAACAAATGGGATATCAAGGATAGGGACCTCTAGGAAAGAATAAAGAAGGTATTGTCGAGCTAATTTTTACACAATTCAGAGATCCCAAAGATAAAATAGGCATAGGGTACAAAGAGGAAGCACAGATCCCACTCATTCAAGATGACCCACTTTTTGATGAGGAACATGAAGAATCTGAAGAGGAAACTAAGATTTTCCCTCTCTCCTATGAACTATTATTACATATACATGAAGAAAGTCCTCATTATCAAGGAGAGCTCTACATTCCTTCATTTTTGAGGAATCACAAAACTAAGACTGATGGAGAAACATCTACTCAACAACCAAATGTCCAAACACTTGAGGATAACCAAAATGATTCTCAGGGAAATAAGTCAGAGGAAGAAGCTAATGAACAAGAAATTAATCATCCTAATTGGGGGAAACTAGTAACAATCACTCATGTTCTAGACTTGCCATATTATACTAACACATATTCTAATGAATATGAATGGGACTCATTCTCTAATTCCACTATGGATATCAAAATAGATGTGACTCACCAATATGCACCTCAGCGTGAAAGAGGCAAAACTTCTAAGAGTGCTCATAGTACAAACATTGTTGATTAATTTTCTAATGTAGTGATCCCCAGTATAATTGATGTTGCCACAGGAGCCTTGATAGGACCAGAAGAGATTCAAATAATATTAGAAAGCACAAATTATAATAATACGATAAGGGAGAGAGAAGAGGGACAAAGTTTAGGTATACAAACTTTTGAATTTGGTTCACACAATATTGATGATGAATCGAGTGAGAATAGTGAGATTCTTTATAATCTAAAAAATCTTCAGGACAACGTCGTTATAGACCTTGTCGATACATTCCAAAGCTATGAGAACAATTCAATCATGACTCTAGAAACAGTTGAAGTCAACCCTAATAATAACTTACACCTAATCCACCCTGAACTTATTGACTGCACCTTATCTGAACTTATGGATATACCCATATTTCCCAATGACCATGCCATAGCTTGTTATCTAAATGTGGTAGAACCCGTAACATCTTCCACTAGGGAATCTAATGCGGGGGGATATCAATTTTTCCAGTAGAAAAATAAAAAATCAAATAAATCAAAGATCTAAGGGTGAAAACTATTTTGTGGCAGTCTCAGATAATAAGAAAGGAAAAATAAGGATGTATTTGATAGTGAAAAGCTCACTGAGGTGCTACAGGATGGGAAACTTGATATTCTCCTAGATCAATCTCAGGAACGGTCTTTGGGGCTCATTGAACCTACTCAACCAATCAATATTGGCACAAAAGAGAAGTCAAAAATCATACATATTGTTGAATCCTTATATGTTGAAGAGAAACAATAATTCATACAATTTTTCAAAGAAAAGAAGATAAATTTTGTATGGTCTTATTCTGATATGCCAGGACTAGATCCTGATCTAATCATGCATCACTTGTCTATGGCTCCGAGAGTAAATCATGTTAAGCAAAAGCTAAGAAAAATGCACCCTCACATTACACTATTGGTAAAAGTAGAACTGGAAAAGCTATTAAAAGAAGGATTTATCAGAGCTATTACATATGTAGAGTGGATATCCAACATTGTTTCAGTATCAAAACCTAAAAATTCTATCAGAGTGCATTGATTTCCATGATTTAAACAAAGCATGTCCCAAAGATGATTTTCCTTCGCCTAGTATTAATGTTATAGTAGATCTCAAAGCTAGGTATGAGATGATATCGTTGATGGACGGATTCTCTGGTTATAACCAAATTAAGATCGCTCCTGAAGATCAAGAAAAAACAACTTTCACATGTCCATGGGGAACATTTTGTTGGAACTTCATGCCTTTTGGGCTAAAGAATGCAGGAGCAAAATATCAACGCACAATGACAGAAATTTTCCATGACATGATGCACAAAAACATGGCAGATTATGTTGATGATACCCTTGGAAAATCTCTTAATAGGAAAGATCATTTGAAGGATTTAGCTACAACCCTAGATCAGATGGAACAGTTCAAAATCCAATTAAACCCAAAGAAGTGTGCATTCAGGGTTACTTCGGGAAAGATTCTAGGATAAATTGTCTCAGCTAAAAGAATTGAGGTTGATCCAGAGAAGGTAAAAGAAATCGTGGAAATGCCACCACTCAAAAATATCAGCCAAGTCTGATCATTACAAGGTAAACTACAGTCAATTTGAAGGTTCATTGCTCCATTGGTTGATAAAGCGCAACCATTTACCAAGCTTATGCACAAAGGTATCACACATAAGTGGGATGAAGCATGTGAGACATCATTCAATCAAGTAAAACAATATAAAGAAAATCAACCAATCCTAATGGCTCCAATTGTAGGAAAGCCATTATTACTATATGTTTCAGCAATGGATACCTCACTGGGGGCACTCTTAGCACAACAAGATGAAAATGGGAAGGAATGAGAAATATATTATATCAGCAAAACACTGATGCAATATGAACTAACTATACACCTATTGAAAAATCTTGTCTTGCAGTCATGTTCACGTCATAGAAGTTCAGAAACTATATGATGGCACATTCAATCAAATTGGTGGCCAAAATTGATCCTCTGAAATATCTTCTTAACAAAGAAACCTTAATAGGGAGATTGGATAAATGGGTGATGATACTCAGCGAATTTGATATCAAATACATAGAAAGAAAATCTATTAAAGGGTAAGTTATTGCAGACCAACTAGTTGAGGCACCATTACCAGGAGAATCCTTTAACAATGGAATTTCTCGATGACTTCATCCTAATAATCACAAACACACATGGAAGATGTATTTTGATTTCTCCTTTACACAACAGGGATTAGGAGCAGGAATAGTTTTCATCTCACCACAAGGCTACACAATACCCAAGGCATACAAAATCATATTTCCATGTACCAATAATATTGTGGAATATGAAGCCTTAGTCAACGGTTAAAAATGACATTAGAATGGCAGATCACAGAATTGCATATCTATGGTGATTCCCATCTAATCATAAATCAGATTAACAATGCTTATCAAACAAAGGATGAGAAACTAGTGTCATACAAAAACATGGTAGAGGATTTCAAAAAGTACTTCATTGGCATAACATTTGAACAGATTCCTCATGCACACAATCAAGTGGTAGATGCAATGGCTAACTTAACATCTATGTTACAGTAGTATGATAATCAAACGTGTTACGAATTCCTAGTGGAAGAGTTAACTTATCCTTTCTATGACTGTCTGAACTCTAAACTAGTGTGCCAACTTGTGAGTTATGAGTCTCCTCGCTTGGACCAATTCTTGATTACCTTAAGAATAACACCTTTTCCCAAGACTTGTCAAAGAACCAAAAGAGAAATATTATTCACCAAGCCTCCAAACACGTGATCATAGATGACAATTTGTATCGAAGAGGTTTTGACGATACTTTACTAAGATGTTTAGAGCTTGAAGAATCAAATGCAACCTTACGAGAAGTCCATAAAGGTATTTGTGGATCACATTCGAACAGTCTTACCATGGTTAAAAAACTCTTACGACTAGGGTACTATTGGCCTACAAGGGAGAAAGATGATGTTCATTTTTTAAAATCTTGCAAGAAGTGCCAGATTCATGGCAATTTGGTTCATGTTCCAGCAAGATAATTGTTACCTTTTATTACACACTGGCCTTTCCACTAGTGGGATTTTGACTTAATTGGCCAAATATAGCCATCCTCTTAAAATGGACATAAGTTCATAATTACAACAGGATATTTCACAAAATGGGTAGAATCCATACCCATGATAACGGCCACAGGAAAATAGATCTTTATGTTTATCCTTAATTATATCATCTGCAAATATAGAATTCCTTCATCCATCATCATAGACAATGGTACACATTTCATGAATAAAGTGTCGAAAAGTTGACTCCCAGGGAGTATATGACTTATTTTGTGTTGTCATTATGGAAACAAAGTCATATGAAGTTTTGACAGCAAACTTTAAAGTGGAAATTGACTAAGTATAGAAGACAGGATAGAACAAAGATATACAGATGATTAGAGCACCAGCACACGTGCGTACGACCGATTCAGACTAAGCGCCTTCAGACATAAGCTCTATGATATGTTGTTATGCTTACCCTATACACGCATGGTACGAAATGTTAGTACGGATAAGTTACAAAAAGAACAAGTACACCAGCAATCTAGAAATTAGAGTATGAAGCCGACTTCAGGTTTTTATTAGCTTGTAATCTTTTGTTTTGTAAAGGCTAAGCGCCTATTGTAATAAGTTTGTAATCATGTATTAAACATTATTGTAAACATGCT
>MU226547.1:766912-828092 GCA_018584345.1 Thuja plicata
TTTACTTGCATTGTAAAGACTGCTCCTAACAGGGCAAAGGAACTTTAACAGGTTCATTATACTAGTACAATATTTGTGGGTACTAATTCCCACCAGGGTTTTCCTCTGATCAAGGTTTCCCCGTAATCATATCATGTCTTATGTGTTCTTGAATTAAGCTTCAATTGATATGTATTTGGTTTATGTTTAAAGTTATTGAAATATAATAAATAGACAAACACTGATTCACCTCCTCCCTCTCAGTGTTTCCAACAATTAGTATCAGAGCTCTGGTCCTCTGAAAGAAAGTTTAACCACTTGAGGAGATCATGGATTCAGCAGAAGAAAAACATATGAAAAAGAATCTTGAAGCATCCCTTGAAGATCTAGACAGATTTGAGAAAGAAAATGAGGAACTTAAACTAAAATTTGATGGCTCACAAATGCTTATCAAAAAGTTAAGAAAAGATTTGAAAGATTGCTCTACAAATGATTTGGGTAAAATGGTCAAGAAATTGAATGAAGAAAACTTATCTTTAAAGGATAAGATAAAAGAATTGAATGACCAGTTAACTAATAGCCTAACATCTATTGAAGAGAAGGACAAAGAAAATAAACAGTTAGATGAAGAACTCATGCAAGCTAATATGAAAATCTTGGAATTGGAAAATATCAAGAATAAGATTGAATTTGAATTATCGGGAGCAAAAGACAAGATTGATAAACTACACACAAGTTCTAATCTAATTCAATCACGGCTTTATGCACAGAAACTTAAAGGTGATACCACTGGTATGGGATACAATATAGCTCAAACTGAAATCAATTCAATGCAAGAAAAAAAGAAAGAGGAGAACATTGCAGAGACTAAAACTGAACCACCTAAAGATGAACTCAAGCAAGTTAATAGAACTTGTTATGCTTGTAACAAGCATGGGCACTTGGCAAGAGATTGTAAAGAAGTAAGACCTTTTAATGGTTATTGTTACTCCTGTAACAAGTTTGGTCACAGGGCTATTCATTGTAGGACAAATCAAAGAAATCATTCACAACTAAACCAAAGGAATCAGACTCAATATAATCAAAGAAATCAACATCAAAGAAACTTGCAGAATATTACATGTCAGATATGTAATTACAATGGACACACAGCTAAACAATGTAGCATGATGAAGAATAACATCAAACCTCCTATCATCTGTCACTCATGTGGAAAATCTGGACACATCTCAAAGTTTTGTAGGTCAAGAACACAAAGACAAGAAAATCCTAAAAAGTCTCTATTTGAAGAATCAGGAGAAGTTAAGTTTGTGCAAGCTAAAGCTAATTCAGATAAAATTTGGGTTGAAGTAAAGAAAGATAATAAAGAGAACAAGGTAGTAGATGCATCCTCAGTGGACGCACCTTCTACTTCTGGATAGTTGACCCTCATGGTCTTAGGGGGATCTATTCTAGCTCTGAACCCCTGTGTGGCTGGTATACTCATCTCTGAGCATGCGCCTTTGAATTAATGTCAGTGATAACAAAAGAATGCAGTATGCATTCACACATTGTTTATACTACATTCTGAATAAAGTTTGAAAGTCTCAGTGAAAGCACTTACGGCATTAAATGCAGAAAAACTTTATATAAATCGGTGGATTGATTGATTATTCTCATTGTTTACATCTGAGATCATAAAATTTGTAGAGCACAGGAGCACTAAGCATCAAAGCATTCAAAGGTATTGATTTGATCAGTTTGTGAACAGATTGCAAGTTGAAATGGAACCCTAGCAGTCGCATCATTTTGAATTGTCGTGAAACCCTATTTATCCAAGCAACAAGTCCATAGGTTTCAACGCCCAAGATCACATCACCTTATGATACAGCCAAAGATTTAGAAGAAACTATTGTAATTGATGATGTCAAGATATCCATGACCACTTCTAAAAATGACATGGACAAAGTTGAAAAAGCATTTGTAAGCACTGAAGAGACAAAGGAGGTATGCGTCGATGACACATCTTTACAACAAGATGAATTTCCCTCTAAAGATTCAACAGCTTTGAATAAAGAGGAAGATAATCAAACTAATGAGACACCAGTCATGGAGATCCCAGTAAAGAGTGAATGTATAGATACTAGTCAGAATACTATATTCACCCCATCCATTCAACCATCAACTTCATTGTTGTCAAGTTTAACTCTTGACTCAGCAAGTCTAGATGCATGGGGAGAAGAAGACTCGATCAAGATCAATGTCCTAGCCATAGAAAAAACCAAAGAGAAACAAGTTATGATAAACACTCTCTTTTTGGAGTCAATGAACATTCTGGATGACCTAGTGCCGGCAGACAAGAAAGGAGCTAAAATCTAGTCAGTTGATGATGTAGATAGCATCCTATCAAGCTTCAAGGCACACTTTACAAGTTTAGTCGACTCAGATACTAAAATTGCAGAGGAAGAGTATAAAAAGGAAAGATTGAATGAACTGGTAAAGAATTTTTCCTGAGATTTAAAGTCATTAAAGATTGGTCAGACAATGTTGAAAGAGTTGGCATCAAAAGGCAGAAAGGTTATAGCAAATTGCATGGACAGAGGCAAACTCACCTCTGAACATATCAAAAAGATAGAAGAGGCAGATATCTTGGTTGATAACATAAGACAATCAGTTGAAACGTCATCCCAAGACATAAACATTTGCAACAATATCTATCAAGGGCAGATAGACAAGATAGAAAAAGCTAAAATAGAGATTAGTAAGATAAGGATCAAGCAGACTCAACTGAGAAATGCACTTGCGCCCTCCTTAGCAGTTCTGAATCAGAATATAAAAAAGATTGATGCAACCATTGCTACCTATGATCAAGGACCCAGCATGGATCTGACCAAGATGGAACATCTTACATATGCCCTATGCGCCCATCTACAAATAGTTGATGCACTAAAGGCATTCTGGCAGCAAGAGATCCAGAATCTACAGATAGCTGATCCAGATGTGTACATGGAGTAAGTATCTATAGACTTACAATTTTAACACCTTTGTCATTAATGTCAAAGGGGGAGTAGTGTATATATATGCAAAGTAATATGATATAGTATATGTTAAAGGAAGATAATATACATATTTTGGTGTTAGTCAATTTTGAGTAACTTGGCCACATTCCTTTGTTGCCATTAATGACAAAGGGGGAGATTGTTGGCAATTTAACTCCCAGAGAGTATATGACTTATTTTGTGTTGTCATTATGGAAACAAAGTCATATGAAGTTTTGACAACAAAATTTGAAGTGGAAATTGACTAAGTATAGAAGACAGGACAGAACTGAGATATACAGATGATCATAGCACCAGCGCACATGCGTACGATCGATTCAGACTAAGCACCTTCAGACATAAGCTCTATGATATGTTGTTATGATTACCCTACACACGCATGGTACGGAATGTCAGTACGGATAAGTTATAGAAAGAACAAGTACACCAGCAATCTAGAAAATAGAGTATGAAGCCGACTTCAGGTTTTTTATTAGCGTGTAATCTTTTGTTTTGTAAAGGCTAAGCACCTATTGTAATAAGTTTGTAACCATGTATTAAAAATTATTGTAAACACACTTAAGCCAATTTATTTGGAAGTGTTGTGAATTTTGTTTTTAGGCCAGCTAAGGTCTTGTTTATAGTCGTGTCTATTCAAGCATGGACAAATATATAGAACATGAAAAGTTGTATTAAGGAGTGTTGTTGAATAAGCAGAGCAGAGATATAAAAGAAGAGTATAAGATGTCAAAATGAGATAAAGCTCTTCAAGAGTATAAGAGCATCAGCGCATAACTAGAACTGATCAGACAATTGTGTCATATGCACCAGTTCAATTTTTGATATAGTGTATATCAACTATCAGAAGGTTGTAGCCTTCATCCTAATGAGCAGTGAGCTTCTTGGACAATGAGTCCTCACCCCTAACAGGATTATTTGTAAAAGACTCCTAACAGGGTCAGACCCTTAGCCAGGTCATTGTACTTGCATTGTAAAGACTGCTCCTAACAGGGAAAAGGAACTCTAACAAGTTCATTATACTAGTGCAATATTTGTGGGTACTAATTCCCACCGGGGTTTTCCTCTAATCAAGGTTTCCCCGTAATCATATCATGTGTTATGTGTTCTTGAATTAAGCTTCAATTGATATGTATTTGGTTTATGTTTAAAGTTTCTTAAATATAATAAATAGACAAACATTGATTCACCCCCCCCCCCTCCCTCTCAGTGTTTCCAACATAAAGACATCACAGAACTTTGTGAAAAATTTTAGATTACTCAGCACTTCTCTTCCATATATTACCCTCGGGGAAATGGACAAGAAGATGCAAGCAATTAAAATATCCTAAAGATTCTAATAGAAATAGTCAATGATTCTGGAAAAGATTGGCATGTTCAAGTCAATTTGGCTTTGTGGGCCTATCGTACGAGTATTAGAATGCCAATGGGAGATACTCCTTATTCTTTGGTATATGGTGTCGAAGCATTTCTTCCACTTAAAGTGGAAATACCATCCTTACGAGTGTCATTACGAGTGTTGATCACAGATGATGACTACATAATCTCAAGGTTACAATACCTAGAACTACTAGCTAAATGATGTCAAGATGCTTTTGAACGCCTGTAGGGATATCATAAAAGAATGGCAAAAGGCTACAATAAGAAAGTCAAACCTTGTGAGTTTCAAGTAGGCGATCTAGTGCTACGTGAAAATCTCAAAAATCAACAGCATAGAGAAAAGAAAGGCAAGTTTGAACTGAACTAGTTAGGGCCTTTTATCATAACAACATTATTTGTATATGGGGCTTACCAATTAGCCACCACAGAAGGAGATGCACTTCTTGATCCAATCAATACCAATCATTTGAAGCGGTTCTATTCCTAGAACATTGTAAGTCAAAGTTGTACACTGAAAAAAGTATTGAAGAAATCCAAAAATAGTGGAAAATTTCCAGAAAAATCCAAAAATAGTGGAAAATTTTATGAAGAAATTCAAAAATGGTGGAAAAAGTTATGAAAAAATCCTAAAAAGCAGAAAAATAAGTTGAAAAATGGTTGTCCATGACTCATTGTACTAGAAGATCAAGGAAGGAATATGATATTTTATTTGTTTATTGTATGTGGGATGTATCATTCCTTTTTTTTTACGCAATTGATGCTCAGGACATCATGATCTGTAATATCTTGATGCTTGTATGAAAGTGCAATATCAAAAGTGAACCTATTAGTATTCATATCACCAGGATAAAGAAAATGTCAATGATGGTTGTACTAAGTCAAATAGCTCAATCAAGTAGTATTCATATTATCAGTGTCACCTAAGTACCAGTGATGATTGTATGTACTTGTGGGTCCAAGAAAAGTGATATTCATACTAACATGGTTGCTTGTGTATCAGTGTTGGTTGTATCAAAGCAGGTCCAATAAAGATCAATGATGAAAATAAGCACAAATTAATGACAAGGATAGAAGTTGCATTGCATTCTAGGTAGATGCACTAATAAGAGTTGCTATCACATCATTTCAACGAGGGAAAATTTTATTAACATCAATCAAACATGACAAAATACAACCATTTCTTGTGGTTGAGTACTTTAATCATTGGTACAAAAATATTCACCTGCATAACATATCCATGGCATATTCATTTGCATTATCATTAGCATATATGTCAAGAAAAATGAAAAATAAGTAAACATTTGCATTCATTTAAATCATGCATCCATACATATGCATACATCTCATAACAACAATAAATACCATATCCTAACTCAAAGCAATGCATCCATACATGTGCATACATCTCATAAAAGCAATAAACATCCATATGCAAACCATCTCATAAAGATCGTAACTCATGCATATTGAGCTGCATCTCATAATCATATAAAAACATCAATGATAAAGGTACAATGAGATCAAAAATAAGAGTATCATCATATACATTTGTCATCAAAAATCAATACAGTACACCACAAATCTTTCCAACATAGATCTAAAACATGGTACAAAGATGTCTCTAAGAACACATCAGCAAGAGAGAATCATGAATATCATGACTGAAGGCCAGTGTCAGGTCTAGGCTAAGCTGGTGGAGGTACATCTAATCTACTAAGTGTTGGACCTACACCTTGTAACTACGTCATTGTCTGTGAAAATAGAGGTACTCTAGCCGTAGCATCTGGAACAGCCACAAAATATGTTGCCTAATAATATGTTGCATGACTACGTTGTACTCTGACATCTATTTGTGCCTGATCTAAATCTCTCTCTGTCATCCAAGGTCTTGTCCATGTATGCTAACTGTGCCTGTAACATAGCTATACGATTTTGTAGCTGAGCTCTCTCTCTCTCCCCAAATGGGCAATAATAGCAGCATCAATAGCACTCTATGGAGGCGCACCTGTCTGTGATAGAGGACCTGTAGGAGAAACACTTCTCTGAGGAGGTAGAACCTGTGCACCTGTAGGACCACTTTGCATGCCTCTCTGAAGAGGTGGAGCCTATGACACTGTAGGTAAAACTGACTGCAAGCCAATCAGAATATGTGTGGTGACAGGCCTCTATGAGAAAGATGGCACATGAGTTGAAGATAATACATGTGCTAAAGAAACAACAGGAGGACCTGTGATGCAGCAAGAATTTGTATTGAAGAAACAATAGGAGGCACATGTGAAGAAGAAGGAATCTGAGAAGAACTAGGATGTGATGGACCAGTGATCCTCACTCGGACCCGTCTTTGTTCTCCACTACCTGGATCACTGTCACCTCTATATGGATCTCTTCCCTTCTCTCTGTCCTGATCCCTAGCATTCCCTCTACCCTTTTCTCTAGCCACTCCACCTCTACCTCGTCTCCCTATAGAAAGAATCCTCCCTTCATCTCCGTCTCCATCTTCGTCATCATCATCCCTAGGATCTATCATGGAAAGAAATACCTCATTAGGTGTTGTAAGCTGAGGAAATGGATATTGTGCAAAATATTGTGAATAATCTGCAATCATCCCTGCATCAATGACATCAGGAGCATAGTCACATTGAACACCTACTACTCCCTGATGCTCTTGAAATGTGATGTCATACCGTAACCTCAGACCCCACTATGACTCCTCATCTCGAGTCCATGCATATGCAACTACACCCTGAGGCATAGTCTGCGCCATCCCAAACTGTCTCAGAACATGTGTGACCAAAAATATCTCTATAACATATGGGGTCCTCCCAATAAGGTATCTCTCAGTGCACACATATGGCATCTCTTAGGTGTCACTCCTCATAGTCCAAATATGGACGTCATACTACTACTTTTAGATCGTCCAATGAATGGCACCAGAATGCCAAATCACCCAGTCGAGGTTGCGTGATGTCTCTGTCATACATCTACACATACGGATCCTCCGCCTACCGAGGCCCAGCAACCAATGGTCATGTCACTAGGATGTGCTCCTAGAGCCAAATCTGTAGCAAAACTAGTCCAACTGACATCGATCTATCCTATTGATAGACCACTTGATGCATGTCATGATATAAATGAGCCAGGAGGCAGGGACCCCAGGCCATCCTTCGTGGAGTGTGTTGTAAACTCTCCAACAATCTGCACCACCCAACTGAAAAACATTGTGCACTCTTATCTGGAACTAAGAATCTGCCAATCCACCCAGCCAGAGCTGCAGGAAGGGCCGCATATTGTCTCTCCATCCTCTCTCAGGTGATGTGTCTCTCTACAATCAGGGGATCCTAAAAAACTCAGATGGTCACATCTATGCAGGCTCGGCCAGTCAAGTCATAGTATAAAAGCTCACCCATCACAGGAATCCTAGGAATGTGATGCACATCCTCTAGTGTGATGGTAATCTCTCCGGTCGGCAGATGGAAGGTGTTATTCTCTGAATGTCATCGCTCAATCAAAGCCGTCAACAGTCCCCTGCTAATCCTGTACTCTGGCATGTCCAAAAGGTACCCCAGTCCACAATGCCTAATAACTCTACGGTCATCCGCTGATAGTGTCCTAATCATCGAAAACACACGAGGATAAGGTCCTCGCATGTTCAACATACCTCTATCGACCTACACAACAGAAGCAGGATGTAAATCAAATACATGGGGAAAACAGATGAACAAACATAGGCAATCATTAAAGTAACAGTTTAGAAAAACTCACGCAAGAAAAATTGAATATTTTCCAAGTCTGAAGGATGGATTTTTAACTCATTGTCCTAAAAATGACGTTTCTAGTACGATGAACGCCATTTTACTGGAAACCTGGTTTTAATTATCGTAAATGACATTCGGTGCAAGAAACGATGCTTTTTCCCCCACAAACGATGATTCATACTAGAGACATTGATTCAAACTCTGGAAATGACACTTGGCATCCTGCAAACGATGTTCTCCAAAAAACAATCTTTTATGACCAGGAAACAATGTTTAGTGGATGGGAAACATCATTTCAGCAACAACCGAAAACAACCAAACGCTAACGGGAAACGACAGACAAAATACTGGAGATGACAATTTATCCCGGAAATGATGTTTTGTTAACCCTAAATGACACTTTGACCTAAATGGCTACAATTTCAAATTTCAAGACATTAATGAGTACTAATGATGCAATTAAAGCAAAATTGTCAACTACATACCATGGTAGGGTAATGTGCGGGTCGTTGGTGTCATCAGACAACCTCGAAATGGTGTGTCTCCACGGGGATCAACATCTTCTCCCTCTAAGCTCTCAAAAATCTCTCGCAATGAATAGTAAAAGTGAAAATTAATTTAGAGTTTTACCCTATTTAATCCAATTTTGGGGGTAATTAATTTCAATTTTTAAACCAAACTTTTGCTCCTTAATTACACCTTTTTGGCCCGATTTTCGCCAAAGAAAGCCCAATTTCGACCAAACAAGAAGCAGTTTCTTCATGGTTGTCACCACTATAATTTCTATTGGAATCAAAATCCCCATTCCAATCTTATCATTCTGATCAGGATATTTATTTCATCTCTTCACCTCTAAATCCAGTGATTTCATGTCTATTTTGATTCCAAGGGGGCATCATCAATCCTTCAATCAAATGATCATATCATCAAATTTTTTTCAAGAACAAGGGCATTATCGAAGATTGTAAAAGTTTCTTCATCAATAAAATCATCAAAGCAAATCAAACTTTCAACAGCTGGGACATCAACTTCATAACACATCATATCAAGTTGACAGTTCTAAATCGATAAATCAGCCAATCTATGAATGAGTGATTTCATCGCTTCACATCAAATTACTCGCCCTTATATGTTTCAAACATCAGTGGAGATATCAATTTCATCGCACCACATCAAATTGGTAGTCTCCTCGACGGAACATCAAAAGATAATTGACTTCATTAGAGCCCATATCAAGTTAGTTATCTCGACCAAATTATTGACAATGATCAGTTTCAACGCTTCGCATCAAATTGATCATTTGTTCAAATCTTTGCCAGAAATCAGTTTCATCGCTTCACATCAAATTGGTTGTCCATTCAATCTTTCTGAATCAGGCCTTGTCCGATATCAGTTTCATCATTTCACTCAAACTGAATATTTGATCAAGATCTTAACAAGCTCTATAACGGTAACCAATTTCATCGCTTCACATCAAATTGGTTAGGCGTTATTATCCTCAAACAATCAGGCAGGTAATCAATTTCCTCGCTTCACATCAAGTTGAGTATTATGGTCTGAACCTATCATCAAACTTTAGGCAAGCTAGGGCATCAATTTTATCGCATCACATCAAATTGATTCTCTAGTCTTCCCATCAGTTATGTCAACAAGTGTAATCTATTTGGTTCTTCAAAAAGTCTAGGATCTCTAGCATCGTCAATCGTTTTTCGTTCAATCAAGTTCGGAATCGATTTCTAATCAGGAATATTTTCATCATGTTTCAAATCAAACTATTCAACCGAGAAAAATGTTATCAACACCAGATGTTCTTTGAATCAACACCTTGATTGCACATCGATTCAAAGAGGGGCAAATGCAATCACCTAAAATGGTCTTCTATAACTAGAGACCCGAATCTGAAATCAAGTCCCCTAAATCCTGACCAAGGCTTTGAATTCAGAGCTAATCACAATTATGTAATTCACGTAGATTGATTTAGTTACATAATTCATCCAGAATCAGGCATCAAAGATCACTCATCCAAGGGTATTAATTCTTTAATTAGTCATAGTCATTTAATCAAATCAAAATAAAAAATACATGGCTAGGGATATTAATTAAAGTGAATTAATTAATTCAAACAATTATATACCCCCCACTTGGCCTTAAAGTCAACTCATTGACCAATGAGAAGCAATCACATGGAATCACTCAAGGGATTAATCTCAGCCCTTCCTCACGGGTGAATCTCAACCATCAAATTCAAATTCAAATTTGCCTTTTCCCTCCAAAGGAAATCTATAAAATGCAGCCCTTCTAAGCTCATTGCATAGGAGAATAGTGTATTCAAGTAGCTAACAAATGGCAATTTTATTTCTAGCACAATCTAGCTCATGTTTTCAATTCAATTGTTTCAATTACATGCATTTAGGATCTAATGGAGCATAATTGAGCAATTATATATGCATTTTAGGCATTTTCCTTATGAATCTTCCATCCTAGATTGTCAATTTACTAATGAATTAATGCTTAAATTGAGAGCAATTGTTAAAATTTAAGTAAATCTTCCATGTAGGTAGCAATAGGACGCTTTTATCATGTTAGTGGTTTCAATTCGATTCTATTTTGTTACTAACATGCTAATCTAAAGTCTTATTGAGTGGTTGTGTGCAGTTTGGTTGCAGATACAATTTACACATCACAGTGCTCAAATGGAAACTTACTATAAATATTAATCATATGTAAATGCAAGGTTGAATTGTAATAGAATGTACACCCAAGACCACATCTTGTTCAACACCATCTCTCTATCATTAGAAGCAAAGGAAGCAATGAAAAACAACCTTAGCAAAAGGGAAGAGCTCAATCTTATCTAACACTAAAGGCTTCCAAGAATCCAAAACCCAACCATGGAGATCCTGAAGGGAAGGCCAAATATCAAATAACCTACAAACCAAGCCACAACTTTGGTAAAAGTCCTCACTATGCACCATATCATGGCCACACACCACAATAGGGGAGGTTTTGGTGCAAGGAAAAGGGCAATTGTTTTCCCTAGGAGGATGAACAACCGCAACATCGACAACAATAAGAGCATCAACAACACAAGAAAAACTTCTATCACTAGCAACCATGACAGGCCGCTGAGGGGTGGGATGCACCGCCTCTAGTGACCCTAATAGAAGCAGCTGGGAGGGAAACACCTCTAATGAAACCAACAAAAGTAGAGACTTTGGGATCACAAGTAGAAAACACACCCAACATAGCAAAAGAAGGCCCCACAAAAGCCCTAGAGCCAACCACCAAAGAAGGAAGACCGGGTAGAGGATCGCCCAATAGGGTAGCAACAACAACAGGGTTTGGAAATGTATTGTGTGCAAGAGAGAAGAGAGTTGTGGGAACAACCATTTAGAGTGTATAATATCTTCCAAATATGTTACAATGAGTTATATTTCGATGTTTTTCATTTCTATTTACTCTATAATATTACAAGTAGATAAGTAAGTAAACAATTTAAATTGCAAACTTGTAATTGTACACATCTTCTCCGATACAATACTTTTCTTTCGAAGTCTTTCACATTTCTACTTTTGAAATCTCACTTACGGTTTTGTTTGTATATTCTATAAATTTGTGGATTCAACTAATTTGTAATTTTTCTCTACAATCCACCTATAAATAAATAAAAAATGTAGTGACAATGATTGAAATGGTGAATGAAAGAGGTCTAAAGTAATACCACTTAGTTTTTGCTTTAAGGATTGGAGGAGTTTAATTGTGGGAGCTAAAGATTAACACCCAACGCCACTTTGCAAAAACAAAAGAAACCTTCCAAAAGAGAGCATACACCAAATTTGGTGTTTTTTCAAGCTTTTTTTATTCTCCAGATTACCATATGATGCAAGATAAGAGCATACCCAACTTTACTAAAAGCAATCAAGATCTCTCTCTCATCTAGCAATAGTTCTACCCTCAGATCTGAGAAGGGTTTTGCATGGCCATGGCTCTAACACCATGTAGGAACTGAAGATTAGCTCAACACCCATGACAACCTAGAAAAACATAAGAAATTTTCCACAAGACAGTATAAAGTAAATGAGTTGCTTGATATTAAGATCTATGAGATATGATCAAATGATGATCAATGGGATATGTTACATGTGTACATGAACTTTGCTAATATAAGTAAAGTGGGTGATAAGATTAAAAAAAGATGTGTCTTAATCATGTGTTTTGAGACAACTAACTTTAAACAAATGTCAAATGACCTATAACACAAGAAGTAAATGAGATACAAGACCCCATTTTAACTACTCGAAATAATATCTAGGACCTAAGTTGACTTGTGAATAGGTCCACGCTAAGGAATTAGTTAGGACATGACCTTATTCACTCTAAAATTAATGAGAGATTGTAGGACCATTTGCAACCTTTATAGACCTTTTACAATCTTGCATATGCATTTCTTACCACAATTCACTATCATAGGATTTTAAAGTGTTAAGTTGCATATTTACTCAACTTGACTAGTGGATGAAAAAGGTCACTCCTTTCCCTTATCCAATTCAAATTACATTAATGGGCTATAATGGGATAAGACAAGAAGAGTTCAAGATGATTTAGAAATGTGCTACTTGATGATTGGTTGCATGTATTGAGAGATGGGTGTTGGTTATGCTTTATAATATCAATATATCTATCATCACATGTTGTATTGTGGCTTATTCTTAGCCAAAACTCATCTCATATGAGAAATAGAAATATCACATCTACATGATACAGGATGATGCAAAATTTGTCGTTTGCTAAGCAAAATGAGGTAGTGATTTTAAGGTTATACTTGATGGAATATTCAATGTTTATTCTAGCTTATAACTATGCTGAATGGAAAAGGTGACTTGATCATATGGAGTATTTATGTTTTAATGGGTAAGTCTTTAATAGTACTCTTAATCTTCGTGAAAATCATCTAGGCAACAAAGAAAATTCTCACTTACGGTGCAGCCCTTTTGGTCTAACGACCAGCATTATATGTACACGTGTAGATGGTTTTCTTGGGTTTCAAAGTAAGACTCTATAGCAAACTTCATGTTAAGAGTACATAAAGATGGTAAGATTACTTAAAGAGAAATAGCAGCCATTGATTAATAGAGAGAACAACACTTAGTAAGCCTTCAATGGAAAAGTATTAGATATTCAATACATGTAATATAGAGGTAAACTATAACTATTCTAATACTCGTCATTGACATTTAATTTAAAGATTGGTTATACCATTCTTATTACCAAGTAAAATTATTAGATTGTGTCTTGGTTGTTATAACTGCCCAATCGCATCTTCAGTCAGGCATGTCATAATCTTCCTTACAGTCCTAATTGTTAACTGTAAACTATCAACTTAAAAATAACTTCTTTGCACCCTAATTTAACATGCCACGTGTTTGGGGTTTGTATAAGAAACAATTGAGCCAAATCGTTAAGCATGTTGGGTCAAAGCAGGGACCAAAACAACAAGTTGAACATAGTTTGATAAAGCTATGGAGTAGGGTTAAGACACTATTAAAAATAGTTTGATGAAACTATGGAGTAGGGTTAAGATACACTATATAGGGTAATGCTGCCTTCTACGAAAAGTTCTAAAAGACGGGTGATTATCCAGAGGAGCAGCAAAAATAATGGCCCTTCTTCCCTCAAAAAACCAAGATACAAGAGATCATTATAGACAGACCCACTTGAGGCTTATTTGATAATGAACAGTTTAGTGCAACAGTATGAAGTGTACTGTGTGATGTGTGATAGTCTCCATTAATGCTAACAAAAGGCTACAAGTGCTGTGCTAGTGTACGTCATTTATGAATGCATCAAATTGCAAGCAATATCTGAGACATTCTTTGAGGTATTGGATAAGACACTTGACGAAACGTAAGGGTCATAGAAGCTGTAGATCTGATTGCAACTCATTATGACAAGTAGAAAAAATTGCATCACATTGAATGCATTCGAAGGTAATGGAGTAGACTACAGCAGTTGAAGTCATC
Organism: Thuja plicata; assembly: GCA_018584345.1. Taxonomy (NCBI): domain Eukaryota; kingdom Viridiplantae; phylum Streptophyta; class Pinopsida; order Cupressales; family Cupressaceae; genus Thuja; species Thuja plicata. Next base: position 781,082 of record MU226547.1, read on the forward strand.
CCTCAAAGGTCACTATATTTCTACGAGTGCTGAATTTTGTTCTTATTCCAATGTCAGTAATACAGGTCCTGTAAAAGTAGTATAAGCAGATGGGTCAAACTTGCTCCCTTAACTCCAAGATGTTACAAAGTTCTGAATATAAACATTCCAGTTTCTAGGGAATCCAGATGCAATGGGAACAAAAATAGCTTCTAAGCAAGTAATGAGGCTCCTTACGTAGATCCTAATTGGCATGCAATAAGAGAAGCATGTCCATTAGGAGACAATGTGACCAAATCATCCCAAGGCATGGAGGGTGAAAATGGGACAAATGATAAATTAAACATTAAAATTTTACGAAGTGGGCCTAAATAGGACAGAACAGTGGCATCCCCTCTTGGATAAGTTTAAAAAGTTAAATATCCAAAGAACAGGGAAATAAAAGGTAGTCTTTCCCTCAAAAAAAACAAGAACCAAGATTATTATAAAAGCACCTTCTCAGGGTTCATTTGAGAAGGGAGGATCTGAAGCAAGTGTATTCTTTGGAATTTCTCTCAAAAATAAAGTTTAATCACACATCTCCCATTCTCAGATTTTAGGAAGGAACTTAGCAAACCAACTGAATCTCAAGAGAAAACTGGAATAGCACTCTTTGCTCTCTTATTAAGATATACCTCTGGAGGAAAAAAACTGCATATTTGTTAGATTGCCTCAGCACTTTGGCACTGTTCTAACATGACAGGAATATAGCAGTTCCAAAGATTCAAGCGGTTAAAAATGATTTATAGAAATATTTTAAAAAACAAATAGCATAATTGATTTTGCACATTTCACTAATGCTCATGCATGTGGTCGTGGTGCAAAAGTTAGCTTGTTGGTTGTTGAGCAAGTGATCCTGTGTCAAAGTCCCACGGTGGATGTTGGTTCTTTGTGAACAAAAGTTAGTCCTTAATGGACAAGGTGTTGCATTGTATGGGATGTGGACCCCATTAAGAATCCCTCATTAATTAATCAAAATGAATGTTGATGCTCAACAAAGGAACTCGTTTTGCATAACTCAGTAAGCCCACATTTTGGTACTGGAGTCATAACTATTCTTAAACAAAATGAATAAATAAAGGCTGGCCCGCTAGCCATTTATTGTTGAAGTAACCACAGTATGCTGCAAACAGGAAGGTATAGTATGACTGACATTAATAGGAGTTTTCAATATTCAATTCTTAAGCATCACAGATCTTCATATTTTGACTGTACATCATGCAAATACAACTTTGATTTTGGATGGCAAGAAAAACAGAAAAACTGTGTAGATAAAGATCATAGGCAATACAGCTAGTTGCAGAGTTAAGATTTCATCATGTCATTTTTTGTTACAGCTTAAAATAAGAGAAAACATAATGCCTTCAAAAAGTTATCATGATTTAAATGTTTGCCGCTGTATAAGTTTACTAATGTACCACATGTATCTCATCATTTCATCAAAATGTGGAGTTGCCAAAGCTACTTGTCATCATGTCTGATGCAAGTTGGAGTCTTTATTATGTTGAAATAGAATTTAATGGAAAAATAATTTCAAAATTTTCCAATAATTTTGTTTAGAAGCTTGTAACTTTTCCTACATAACAAGTACAAAAAAATTCAGTATTTTTTTCTTAGAAGCTAGTTGCAATGTCCACTAAAAAAAATATTTTTCACTGGTGAGTGCCTAAAATATTGTTGTAAAAATGGTCATAAAAATTTGTCATTAATTAAAAAGACATTTCCAACTAATGCACAGAAACCTCTGATTTGTGCCTACTGAATTTCTGATTAAAAGAATTGAGCTTAAAAACTGAACTGCCTTGAGCTTCCAAGAATCAAGTTTCATCGCCTGTATCTTTTGTCTGCTTGTTTGGCAGTGTCTTTAAGTCTCTGATTATATCCTTCAATTGGTGGAGTCAAATAAGCCCGGTGCCTATTCGGAGGAAATGGGGTAAAATCTGGAACGAGAGCTGCCTCTCTGAGATGAAGAGGAAGAGCTGCAATGGCTTCATTCTTCAATTTGAGCCTCATAGTTTCCTCAGCTTGTGTTTTCCTCAAATTCCTCATTTGCAACCTGCTATACTCCTTTGCAAGGCGAATGCCCTCCTCTACAGTAAGTTCAAAAGATGGCATTTCAATTTCATCTTTGTGGAAGATACCTAATTTAACAACATCTAATTCTTCTCTCTCATCTGTAATGGCTTTTTCTTTCTTTTCCTGTTTTTTTTTCTCCTTTTCCATATCAAGTTCCCTCTGTCTTTCCTTGCTGATAAGACCCAATTTTTCCCTTTCCATTTCTCTAAGCCTGTCCTTCATTTTAAGGTACCTATCACAAAAAAACTTTATGAGCTATTTATCACCAAATGGCTAATTTAATAACTAATTTCATTAAAATCTAGTTCCGAATGCCAACAACTGAAATTTTACATGCTAAGATCTCAATCTCACACTACTCTTCAGCTATTTACTAGAGAAAAAAAAACAAGAGTGATTTTTTTTATGGCACTTCATTAATTGGGCTTCTGTATTTGCAACTTGAAAAGGAAAAATGTGCATGTTCTAACTGTATAAACACAATGTGCTATTCATACTAGCATTCCAAGTACACATCAACAACATGGCATAGCAAAAGGTGTAGGTTTTAACTGGCTTTTTCAATTAAAAAAACACAGCAAAACATTAGAAATTTAAAAATGGTAATATTCACAAAAAAAGCAGACAATAAATTTGTTACTTTAACCCAAATACAATGCATGGATCACTTAAGCATTTCAAATGGGGCAAAACGGAATGATTTGTTTGTAAGGTATTTCTAAAGACTCTAAAGACTCTGATTTGTGACAGTGCAGTGGAATGATTTGACCCAAGCATTAGACTCTAAAGACTCTGATTTGTGACAGTGCAATGAAACATCCATTTTAGATATATAAATTAGACAGGATCATAACTGAGGTTATCTGCAATATTTGTGTAAATTGTGATAATAATAAATATGCTGTTGCTTTGCTTCCCTATAAATTGCTTCTCCGTAACTATAATGGATAGTTTACAATGGGGATAGAAGGAAAATATCTAGCGAGGAAAAACATTGCATACGTCAAACTTGTACAGCACCCAATATGCATGAATCTGATGGTGTATGAGTCTGCAATAGACAACTACAGAAAAGAATAATTAACCTAACTTCAATAAATGGTTGGGAGTGAAGTATGAACGGAGACTTCCATTCTGTTATGTGGAAATTTGTTTTTCTTTGCTGAAAGAAAAATACAAGATGTATTAGAATGGAATGAAAAATAGAAAACCCCTGCTGCCATACCCCTGTATAAAAATATGCCTTATCTTGCAGAATAAAAGGCTCCTTCAGCTGCCTTGAATATACTGTCTCCTTTTATATCAGTAAACCATTGAAAAAATAGAATGAACTTGTTTGGATGGATATTAAAACTCAGTATAGCTATTTGAGTCTTGATTCCGAAGATGTCTTGTGTGGTGTTCTGCTTACACTTGACAATTACACCCACCAGAATTGACTAGTGCAATGAACAGCTCTGGTAATTCTCTTTGTAAAAATGGTTTGTTGATTCTCTACAAATGGAAAAAGCAGTTAAAAAACTGCCAACTTATGTATTCAAAGATCTATGGTTGAAACAAATCTACCATATGGATGCATGGGATGTGTATTTGCTGGATTCAACATCAAGGAAATGCTTACAAGATTTCTTTTTGTTTCTCAGTTATCACCCCTGCAACCATTTCATATGCTCAGCATAAGGGGCAAAGCTGCCAGCAATGTTTGACTGTTCAAAACAAAGGCACTCCAGTGATGCGTTCACTAGATTTAAACTTGATGAATCTTGGCAACTAATGATTTGTTTTGATAATCACTTCTCACGTACAAACTAAAGGAAATGCAAGGAAGGCATCTGAAGCGACAAGTCTTGGTCTCTTCTCATAATGAGGAAATTCTGTAATTTTGTAATGATTTTTGTATACTCTCTAATTTTGATCATTGACAAAGAATCAATCTACGCACCAGTCATAGATTAAAAACAAATGATGGAGTGACAATAGTCTCTGCCAAAACACTACAAACTTGATTAAATTGAATGGCAGAAATACATGAATGATGAAATATATAGGCATATGCTATGCAAAAATTAGAAAAGTGAGAAAATCTTCCAAAATTTCACATAAAATCAAATTGAAAGCAGTTTCAACAAATAGCAACGGTTGCTCTCGCCTCTGCATCGACTCCCTTTGCAATGGTTGGCTCTGACCCTAGGGCTTCTAGGTTTGCTTCTATGCTGGATGACATGCTGGTTGTCGGAGTTTAGCTAGGATTAGGTGGTGTTGCGGCCCCTTCTGTTCTTGTTTCTACCTGTGGCGTGGGGGAGACTGCTACTATTCTGCCCTCTGCTAGTGGGTTGGGGATAGCTTGTGGTGATTTGGGGATTCCTTCTTTGGATGGTGTAAGGGTTTATAGTGGAGCTGTGCATTGTGGGCACACGTCACAGAGTCCTAGTTCTCTGGCTGTGCCCCAGGATAGACGCTGTTTTGCCCATGTTGCAAAGTCTGCTACTGTTGTCCCTTCAAAGGAGAAATCTCAACCCATGGCTGGTGCCAAGACATCCCCTATGGTGGTGTGTGGCCCAGAAGTGGTGGAGAATGTGGATTTCTACCAATGTTGCACGTTGGTTTGTAGATTCGCTGGCTTCTGGCCCTCTCTTCCTAATCTACATCGTTGGGTGTTTGTTTCTTGGAGACCTTTGGTCTCAGGTAACATTGAGCTTTTCTCCTGTGCTAAGGGGGTTTTTATTGTTGTTTTTACTTCTTCTGATGAACGTGATTTGGTGTTGAGCAAGTTGTGGATGTAGGGGAATCACTCTCTCGGCTAAACCCTGGACAACCTCCTTTAACCTTCTTACTGAACCACTCAACGTGCATCCTGTGTGGGTTCGTCTCCCCAATCTCCCCCTACATTTTTGGGAAAACTCTTTCTTTGAGGCCATTGGTAATTCTATTGGGTGTCTTTTAAAGGTGGATGAGGCTATGCTTGCGATGGGCCTCTCTACCTTTCCTCGCATTCTGGTTGACATTGACATCTCCACACCCCTTCCTAGGGAGGTGGTTCTCATGGTAGAGAATAGGTCATGGGCTCAACCATTGAATTACGAGGGCCTTCCCTTTCGGTGTTAGTGTTGCTTCTCTACTGGTCATTTGGCTACAGATTGTTCTCTTGCACGTCGAAGAGGTGCTACCACTTGGTGGAGGGATGCAAATGATGATCCTTTGACTGTCTGTGCATCCGACTCTTCCTCTAATGACTCTTCACAGGCTGATGATGACTCCCCACAGGGTGATGCTTCTACTGAGATGGCCTCCTATGACCTGGTGGATCCAACCCCACCTCTTGTTGTGGATGCGGTTCCCTCTAGCCGTGTGGGCCCTTCTCAGACTGCTACTGCTACTGCTCTTGGTTCACGCCAACCCTTAAATGTTGAATTACAGCATTGTCAGCACTCTGTTCCTGTTGTTGATTCTCTCTTGAAGAGGGCTCTGCTACCTTCCCCTTGTGGTGGAGACGCTACGGAAAGTATCGTCTAGATGGTTGTGTTGGAGCATTAATTTTTTCTATTTAGAAGCATCAAATTTACCTATTGACATTAATGTTTCAAAGGCAAAAGTGTATTGAAGAGGTCAAAATATGAGATCACCTTGGAAACATTCAAAAGGAACCATTTTCGCTATTTCGCGGGGACAAAAAACACAGGCAGCGAAATAGCAACTTTTCGCTATTTCGTAAGTATCATATTACAAGGCAGCGAAATAGCGATTTTTCACTATTTCGCTGGTATCATTGAGATGGATAGAGAAACAGAGATTTTTTGCTATTTCACAGAGGGCAGTTTGATGAGTTGCGAAATGGCGAAAAGAACAATCAAAATTCTGTGAGAAAAGATTTCAGAGATGCTGTAATTTCGACATGCTGCAAACATGATGTTGCCAGAGGATGCAAATGACCGAAATTTAACAATCTAAAATAGACCCAGTTCGGAAAATCAAATTTCCTATCTCCAGTAAAAATCTTATGTTTGTACAATCTATTTTAGTTTTCGACCAAAGCCAAATCCGAAAGATGGATAGTTATTAGTTAATTTGTTGATTAGGTTTTTTCAAAAGAAGTTTTTTATTTTAGCATAAGGCGGTGTCTCTTCATCCTAAAGGGGTGTGAAAACCATTCATCCACATATATATGTGGTGTAAAATGTAATCAAAGATAATAAACAAAATATAAGATAAGAAAAAGGAGGAAGATAGCATGGATGGTGACTGCAACTAAAATGTAAATCAATTGTATTCACTTTTTTTATTAATACAAAGAAAATATGTTTCCTGTCCAAGATTGAAGAAGTAAGTTTGTTGTTTTTGATTGGATTGGTCCTTTGCATTTTCGGTTACACAGAGTTTTATCTTTACTGTTAGATGTCGGACAATTAAAGTTTTTAATATTAGTTTTCAAGTATCAAGGGTTGTATACGAAGCTCTCATCTATACAAATCCTTGTCTAATTGGTTTCCTACCAAGGAATTAAAATTCATTTAGACTAAAACAAATATTATTATCAATTCATCCTTGATGTCATTGAAGCAAGGAGCGGAGAACAGGGCCCAAGGCACTCCCAGCTATCCAAACCAACTTGCAGAACAACACGGAAGCAACAACACAGAAAGAGAGAGAAGAAACAGCAAAACATATATTATTTCATCAAACTCATTACATGTCAGGCTGTAAGGCATTCCCGGTTTCGGCCGTATACATTCAGATGTTTACAGAATAATCTTGATACACGCGAGGTCACAAACCTGCCATCCAAATCTACTAACACTTCATTTTCTATCCAAAAACTAATCCCCTAATCTAAGAACATAAACCAAATATATACAAGAGTCCACCAAAGAGGTCGGCGCTCAGATCCTAAAGATCCAACATAGGAAATAGTAAAGACCCAGATTTAGGTCCACACACATCCCAATGAGAGACCCCACATTAATTACGCTACAAAAATTAAATGCAGAAGTCGGCCAAAACAAGATAAACAACTCCGTAAGAAGCCGACCGAGCAATAGGAACAACTCGGTAAGAAGGTAACCGAGCGACAGAAACAACTCGGTGAAAGAAACCATCGAGCAGCCAACATTCACTGAGACCCGTCGATAAAGCAAGACAGAACAAGTAAACGAGCAACAGCAGTTACCGAGCACTTTACCGAGCAGCCTCCAACAATCTACTGAACTAAAACAAACATATTTTTGGTTGATCAGGATTGCCAAAGAACCCAAGATGCTCCTGCATCAGACACCTGGGGTTAAAATAAATGATTCCCCGAATCATGTGTCAGGTACAACCTGAATGGAATCCAACTTAGATTGAGAAATCCAAGATGAGTCCTCCAACGGTCTGTTCTTCCATTTTATCAGATATTCCATGTATTCCTTTCCTCTTGTACTTCTGCCAACTCTCTGTTTCAAAATCTGCTCAACTTCCTCTATCTGTTTCTTAGGATAATCACTCGGTACTGTCACTTATTCATCAAGTTCATGATACTCATACAAATTTGAAGTATTGAACATAGATGATATATCCATGTCATCAAGTAATTCCACTTCATAAGCATTTCCATTGTCAAATCTTCTCAATATTTTGCAAGGACCAAATTTCTTCATCTTCAATTTTCCATATGTTCCAATAGGAAATTTGTCTTTCTTCAAATGAACCATTACTGCATCACCAACTTCAAAAGTTTTATGTCTCCTTGATTTATCTACACTATCCTTGTATTTCTGATTACTTTGCTCCAACTTATGTTTTACATCCTCATGCAATGTCTTCAAGAACTCAGCAAACTTTTCTGCTTCAGCACTTCTTTTCTCTTCTCCAGCAATGTCTCTCAAGTCTGATATACCTCTCGGTTGTGTGCCATGAACAATCTCAAAAGGTGTCTTTCCAATGCTTCTATTCATTGAAGTATTATATGCAAACTCTGCTTGTGCCAACATCAAATCCCAATTACTTGGTGTGTCTCCAACTAAGCATCTTAACAGGTTACCCAAACTTCGGTTTACAACCTCTGTTTGTCCATCATTCTATGGATGAAATGTAGAACTATACTTCAACTCGTTGTTCAACTTCTTCCAAAGTGTTTTCCAAAAATAGCTGACAAACTTACTATCTCGATCAAAGATGATACTCCTTGGTAATCCATGCAATCTGACAATCTCCTTAAAGAAAAGATCTACTATATGTATTGCATCTGATGTTTTTCTACATGGTATGAAATGTGTCATCTTAGAAAATTTATCCACAACAACAAATATAGAATCATTACCTCTTGTTGTCCTCGGTAAGCCAAAAACAAAATCCATGTTGATATCACTCCAAGGTTTCTCAGGAACAGTAATCGGTGTATACAAACCAGTATTCTGACTTACTCCTTTTGCAACTTTGACAAACTCCACAATTCGTCACATATTTCTGAACGTCCTTATACAACTGAGACCAAAAATACCTTTCCTTAAGAAAACTCAATGTTTTATCAATACCAAAATGTCCAGCCAAACCACTACTATGTTTTTCCTTTATCAAATTAGTTCTCAATGATCCTCTTGGTATGCACAATTGAATACCTTTGAACAACATACCCTTGAATGAAATAGTCTTCATACTTACTTGGTTGATTTGGAATAGGTGCTCTGCACACTCCACTGCTCAAAAAAATCAGGGTCATTTTCATACAAATGCTTCATGTCATCAAAACCAAGAACTTCAATTCTCATTTCAGTCACCAAAGATCTTCTTCTCAATGCATTAGCAACTCGGTTAGAAACTCCACTCTTATGCTTTATCACAAATGTAAAACTTTGCAAATACTCTACCCATTTCATGTCTCTGGTTCAACTTATTCTGACTACCCAAATACTGTAAAGCCTTACGATCAGTATACAACACAAATTCACTCGGCATCAAATAATGTCTCCATTTCTTCAGGGCTTGAACAATAGCATAGAATTCTTGATCATAGACAGAATATTTCCTTTTAGCATCATTCAACTTTTCACTAAAGAAAGCAACAACTTTACCTTCTTGGGTCAACAAAGCTCCTATTGCACTTCCACTTGCATCACATTCAACTTGAAATACCTTATTGAAATCAAGTAAGGCTAACACAGGCAATTCAGCAACCTTCTGCTTCAAAGTCTCAAAACTTTTATCAGCTCCATGTGTCCATTTGAATTCTCTTGTCTCCTCTCGTTGTCTCGGTCATAGCATTACAAATAGAACTGAAATTTCTAATAAACTTTCTAAAAAAATTTGCCAATCCATGAAACGATCTTACCTCACTGACATTCTCAGGTGTAGGCCAGCTAAGTATAGCTTCAACCTTCTCAGGATCCATCTTTAAACCATCAGCTGAAATCACAAAACCCAAATACACAAGTTCTTTCATGAAGGAGCACTTTTTCAGATTTATCAGCAACTTTTCCTCTTTCAATCTCTGCAATACTTGTCTTAGATGCATCAAATGCTCTTCTCTAGTCTTACTGAATATCTGAATATCATCTAAGTATACAATCACACATTTATTCAAGAATTTCTTCAAAACTTCGTTCATTAACCTCATAAATGTACTCGGTGCATTGGTTAAACCAAAAGACATAACCAACCACTCATACAAACCTTCTTTTGTCTTAAAAGCAGTTTTCCATTCATCACCTTCTCTAATTCTAATCTGATGATATCCACTCTTCAAATCAATTTTGGTAAAATATTTTGCTCCACTCAAACAATCCATTATATCATCCATCCTCGGTATAGGAAACCTATACTCAACTGTGACCTTATTGATTGCTCTTGAATCAGTGCACATTCGCCATTCCCCATTCTTCTTAGGTGCCAATACAACTGGTACTGCACGTGGACTCAAACTTTCTTTGATTAAACCCTTGTTCAACAACTCATGAACTTGTCAGTTGAGTTCTTCATTCTCAGTCGATGTCAACCAATGTGGTGCCTTGTTCGGTAAACTAGCTCCAGGAATCAGATCCATACAATGACTAATATCTCTCATCGGTGGCAAACCATCGGGTACATTATCTGAAATGATCTCCTTGTACTCGGTGAGCAATTTCTCAGCTTCTGCAGGAATTTCATCTTTTGTATTCTTACTCGGTTTGTTAGGAATCAAAGCATAACAAATATCATTTCTTTTCAAATCCTAACAAACTGTCTACCTTCCATCAAACAAACTTTCACAGATGTACATATCTCACCAACAGATTCTTCCACCAAAGGTAACAAGATTTGTTTCTTACCATCAACCCAAATAGTATATCTATTCACTCTTCCATCACGTATAGCATGTCTATCATATTGCCAGGGTCTACCCAACAAAATATGACAACAATCCATTGGCATAATATCACACAACACCTTATCATAATACTTTCCAATTTTCAGATTCACAAAACATTGTTCACTCACCATTAATGTATGCTCATCCTTGATCCATGAAATCTAATAGGGCTTCAGGTGCTTCATTCTTTCCAACTGCAACTTCGTGACCATTTCCTCAAATGCCAGATTCTCTAAGCTTCCACTATCAACAATTACTTTCCAAACTTTGTCTGCAACTCTACATCTGGTCTTGAACAAACTTTTCCTGACAAGATCTTGCTTATCTTTCTCACTTCAAAGTATCCTTCTAATCATTAGATTTCCTTCCTTCTCAGGTTCATTCGGTGACTCTTCTTGCACCACAGCATTTCTGCTACTACCGACTTTCTTGCTTGCATGTGTACACTCAAAAGATCTATGTCCTTCTTCACCACAATTGTAACAAGTTCCTTGGAACCCTCTTCTGCTATAACCACCTCGGGAGTAGTTGCCTCTTCCTTGGAATGAACTTCCACCTTTCCATTCGGTCTTTCCTTTGTCTTGATATGTGTCTGAATTTGTCTTGTTCGGTTTAGATCTACTGTTTTCACCATGAGATCTACCTCTTCCTCTAGGGAATCTACCACCTCTTCCTCTTTGCCTTTGTTCATATCTTTTGTTCAATCTCTCCTCAACCTTTAGGGCAAACTGATATGGCTCTTCAATGCTCTCCATCTTTACCAAGTTGATCTCATCTTGTACAGAACTTCTTAATCCATTCAGATATCTTGCTATTCTTTCCACTTCATCTTCAACATGTCCAGATTTGATGTCTAACCTGTAAAATTCCTCAGTGTAATCTTTTACCGAGCTATCTTTTTGCTTCAAACTTTGCATTCTCCTAGCTAGGTTAATCTAGTAATCACAAGGTAGAAACTTGCCTTTCAATTTGTTTATCATCTTACCCCATACCTTGATCTTGTCTTTACCCTTCTTCTAATCCAATTTTAGATGCTCTCACCACAATGATGCGTGACCTTTCAACTTTGTACTTGCAATCTTTACTTTCTTTTCCTCTGATACATTCTCATACTCAAAGTATTTTTCCATCTTGGTTATCTAGTCTATCAATTCATCAGAATCCAATTTTTCACTATACTCAGGAGGATTAAACTGAGGTGTGGACTGCAAACTTGTCAATGCTCGCAGGAATCTCTCTTCTTCCTGATCCATCACAGGTGCAAGCGCATCTTCTCCTTGCACTTCTTCCAATTCATCATCACTAACATCTTCAAGATGTCTTCCTCTGCGCTGGGCTGTCTCAACAACTTCCAATCTCGCAGCCATCTGCCTTAACATATCAACTAGACCTGGATCTACATTTCCTCTCCCACGAACCATCTCGAAACCCTCTGCAATTGTAGGTTAGATCGCAATCTGCTACCCCACAACAATATCAACCAACTAGGGTTAGGGCTTACAAGAAGGAACCTAGATCTAACCTTCGCTATGATACCACCTGACGCAAGGAGTGGAGAACAGGGCCCAAGGCACTCCCAGCTATCCAAACCAACTTGCAGAACAACACGGAAGCAACAACACAGAAAGGGAGAGAAGAAATAGCAGAACATATATTATTTCATCAAACTCACTACATGTTGGGCTATAAGGCCTTCCCAGTTTTGTTCGTATACATTCAGATGTTTACAGAATAATCTTGATACACACGAGGTCACAGACCTGCCATCCGAATCTGCTAACACTTCATTTTCTATCCAAAAACTAATCCCCTAATCTAAGAACAAAACCAAATATATACAAGAGTCCACCAAAGAGGTCGGCGCTCAGATCCTAAAGATCCAACATAGGAAACAGTAAAGACCCAGATTTAGGTCCACATGCATCCCAATGAGAGACCCCACATTAATTAAGCTACGAAAATTAAATGCAAAAGTCGGCCAAAACAAGATAAACAACTCGGTAAGAAGCCGACCGAGCAACTCAGTGAAGACCAACCGAGCAACAGCAACAACTTGGTAACCGACCAACAAAAACAACTCGGTGAAAGAAACCACCGAGCAGCCAACATTCACCGAGACCCGTCGGTAAAGCAAGACAGAACAAGTAACCGAGCAGCAACAGTTACCGAGCACTTTACCGAGCAGCCTCCAACAATCTACTGAACAAAAACAAACATATTTTTGGTTGATCAGGATTGCCAAAGAACCCAAGATGCTCTTGTATCAGTCATGGGGGAGGGAATCTAAAATTGAATTGCAGAGTGTACATGAGGGTTCAAACAAAACTTGACTACATTCCGCCCAATTAGTTGGATAAGGGACTGGCCTGTGTATCTCCTCAAAAAAGGTTTATTACAATTGTATGAGCATTGAAGTTCTTTCATTTCATCCTTGTGAAATATATTATCTCGTACCCAAAGCATTTTCCTTATACACATACAAATTCAATTACAAAGCATTAATAAGCATTCATAATATCCAAACACCAAATAAGAATCAAATATTCTTATTCCGATTAACCTCACAGAACATTTGCCATACTGAGAGATCAAGGAAGTTTAAATTCGCTATAGAAAAACAACTTTGTGTTTGGGGTGAGGGTTTACCCACCTAGGTTTAGCGAACCCTGAAGTGCAGGGGAATTAGATTATTCCCATTCATTGGCCAAGACTAATTGAAGAAATCCTATAGGAGAATTGGCAAAGCTCTTGGTAAGGATTTCAAATCTGCAGTTTTGGGAACCAACAGGTTTTCCATAGGCGAATAAAAAATCACTATGTTGACTCTCCCTCTCCTGCTCAGGTTGCGGGTGAGTTGTATATCCATTCTTGAAGTGGTTTAGAAGTTGTGCTACTAGTTTGTTGTTAAAGGTCTTTCTTGACCTTGTTGTAATTAGTTGTTTTGGACAGCCCTTGGGCTGTACTGGTGTAAGGGTCAGCCCCCTTGCTAGGCTGCTTAAATAATCAAAAACAAATAGCTTACTTAAACTAACCTCCCAATAACTTGGATTTTATCTTTCTACAATTTTACTTTGTTCCATAAGATGAAATTTAAATATAGCAACTAACAAACATTATAACATAGGAAAGTAAAACTAAACTAACCTTATGACTAATCCTATGTGCACTAGGAATTCTCATCGCTCCTCTCAAAATAGAAGCATTGAGCTCCAATGATTGAAAAAAAAATAAGGAAAAAGCTGAGACATCTAATGGTGAGAGATCCATCCGCCTTGATGCAGAAGTTGTCCTTGTTTGGCAACAAGGTATGAAATGGTCGACAACTAGTGAGTTAGGCAAAGCTTCATATCAAAAACTCAACAGTATCCAGCAAAAGCTGAAAAAATTCAGGTATGGCACCTGTGAGATGGCTGATGGAAAGCTCAAACTCCAATGTCAACTCGTGGTAGTGTTTGAGGAGATCAACATTGACAACATCATGAATGCCCAACTATATTGGAAGATCAAGTTGAAAAGCACACTCAGACCCCACTTGAAAAATAGCATAAGGTGCATAGCTTAGATATTTGACACTTGTTGTGAGGTTTTCACACCATCACCCCATTGCAAATGGGGACCCCCTCTTTTTGGTCATAGTTTTTAGGTTTTGGCAGTTGAGTTGACAGTTCAAAGCTCAAAAGGATTGAGTGGTCAAGTAATCAAGTTGTCAAGTTGCAAGTGCAGATAGGAGTGTCAAGCTTAAGGTTACACTGAGTCAAATTGCAATGGTTTGAGATAAAATTCCTAAGTGCATTAATATTTTGGCTAGTCAAATAGTCCAAAATACATTATACAGGCATATTTTATGCATAATGGCTTTAAAATCCTTATAAAAATTGATTTTCCATGCTTCAAATAAGAAAAAACCTTACGAAAATCAATTGTTCTTATAAAAATGCATAAAATCTGGATGGAAATAGAATTTCCCCTTCAAAAATGCACAAAATCTGGATGGAAATAGAATTTCCCCTCCAAAAATGCATAAAATCCGAATGGAGATAGAATTTCCCCTTGAAAAATCATGAAAATCTAGATGGAGGTAGAATTTCCCCACATGAGGAGATATTTGCAATGAAAAACTAAGTGTTGGACCAATTTGTCCAGATGAGGATCGAATTTCCCCTTCTAGATACCAAGAACAAGGAATAAAGTTAAGAGTCCAAAAGCACATTGATTTTCTTCTTGGACTTTATACTTAGAAAAGTTTAAGGGATTTTCCTTGTCGAGATGGATATGGATTTTCCCCTTTGTCCTAATGAAGATGATTTTTCCACTATCCAACACTTAGAAAATTTTTGAGCTCCAAAATCAAGGAAATCCCGATGGAAGAAGAATTTCCCTTTGTCCAGATGAACATGAAATCTCCCCAAGTCCAGATGAGGGTCGTTTTTCCCTTTGAGGGCCATTTTTGTTAAGTTAAAATGTCAAGTTTTGGGATTATATTAGTCCCTATGAGGGTTTATTCTCCCCTCTATAGACAAGGAAGATTATTTAAATGGGAACAAGGCAAATTTGAAGGATTATGGAGTCCCTAAGTTGATCGATTTTCCCTTTATGAAATAAAATGAAAATTGATAAACATAAAAGGGAAATACATTCAATACAATGTGCACGAACATTTGTTGTGAGAGGGGAGATCCAACCCAAAACTCCTTTAAAAGAGCATCCAGCAGCACCATAGAAATACAAGATAGATGAAGGATCAACTTTAGAGGTCAAAGGTGATAAAAGGAAAAGCCAAGGAGCTGATAAAGAATCGCCCAAACCCAAGGAACTGAAAATCGAACCAAGAGAAGACATCAACCACGATTAAAAGTCTGGTATAGCAAGGTTGCTGGGGTGAAATCAGAATTTTTCCTTGACTCCCAAAGAGGAAAAACACAAGGTGAGTGGGCAAGAAGTATTCAAATTGAAATCTGAAAATTCCTCTATAGAGGTCGATTTTTCCAAAAATCATTACAATTTTTTCATTCACCAAACCAAATGAAAACTTGTTGCAGGCTGTTTAAAGGGTAAAAAACTGATTTTCAAGACCAAGTTGAGGCAACAAAAGGAGCTGTAAGTGTGATGTCTTCAGACCTAAGTCTGAAACTTACCATGGAGGTTCGATTTTATTTGGGAAATCATGTAGAATTCCTAAGCCATTAATCCTTACTAACTCTAATTGCAGATCTTTTTGGGGATTAAATTCAAGTTCCAAGACCATGAGGGCTGAAAATGCATTAGTCTTCAGACTTAAGTCTGAAGCTTCATAACAGGGGCGATTTTTGTAAAAATCATAATAAATTCACAACTTGTCCAATCACACCAAGGTTTATTGCTGTGTTAGGGGGCTGCCCTTGCATGAAATACATCAAGTTTAGAGGGCAAAACCATCCAAAAGAGGTATGTTTCAGATGTCTTCAGAAATCAGAATTTCACATTATGATAAAAAGTGGTTTGCTTTTCATGTTTGGCTCACAATATGACTTCAAACTCATGTTGGAACCTTTGGTCATGAATTGAGATGCATTTAACATGGTGTTAGGACTGATTTAAGGACATTTTCAGACTTATTATATGCAGTCCTCAGAAAATCAGAATTTATAATTTTATGACAAAGTCTGATATTTCCATTTTGATGATAATTTTTGGTCATCTAAAAGTGTGGTTTGCAAGGTCTTGAAGTCTGATTTTACCTAGTTGCAAACTTAGTCTGCAGACTAAGTCCTCAGACCTAGTTTTCAGACTGTCTTCAGAATCTTGTTAAACTTTATGGCTTCAAAGATTCTGATTTTCTTTGTAAAACTGAGGCAATTGAGGGTTAATTTGTTCATTATTGTATTGTCCTTAATTCCAAGGTTCATTTGCAGCTAATAGCTATAAATTTTCAAGTCTTGGAATCAATTTAAGGATAAAATTAAAGGTTAGAAAAGTCGGAAATCAGTCCCTTTATTTAATCCATTACAAGATGTTAACTTTGAGCTTTGTACCAGGAATCATGTTCTGATCAAAGGCAGGAATAGTTGCAAGGAAGTGAACAAAAGAAGGTGGAAGACAAGTTCAAGCTCAAGGCCAAGGATAGCAATGAAGGAGGACAACACTTCAAGATAATGCAAGGAAGCAGATGAGGAAAGAAGGATTCAACAATGCAATTACAAGGCAAAAGGAACTTGATACATTCAAGGAGACTTGGAGGATTCAAGATCAAGCCTTCATCAAGCAGGGACGTGAATAAGCCCGGATTTAAAAAATGAATCCATGGATAAGTTCAAGTTCAAATTCAAGGACATTCATGTGTCCCTATGCAAGTCAACTTTCCACTTGATTAAATGCTTGAGGATTAGGGACTATCTTATAAGGATATCAACTTGTGATGCAGTCAAGGATGGACAAACCTCAAGGAGATCAGTCCAATCCTTGCAGCTAATACAACACAACGGAACAACAAGCCAAGATGGATAGAAATGAGAGATCAGCCTTCTATTATTATCAGAAAATCATTTACAACAGATCTACAACATGCACTCTCACATGCCAAGCATACAGGCTTCACTATGATCAGAAAACCCTTACAAACCCTAGCCAACTAAAGCCAAATAATCTTATGAAAATCACCTACCCCTTAGGAACAAGTCCATAAGCTTATAAAGCAATCGCAACATTTGGTTAGCCCAGAAAAGATCACATTTCCCAATAATAGAAAAAAACATGTTACAACAAATAGGTCGGGACCCAAATCATCTAGAACAACCTCCAATGAAAGAAATAAGAAATGCGATCATACAATCAAGTTGGCCTCAAACGTAATAATGAGCTGGCACAATCGCGTACGGAGATTCCCATCGGAAGATCGGGAAATGGTCAGAAAACACGACTGACCGGGAAAATGAAGAACAAGACAGTCAAGCAAAGAATTCGCAAAATCTCATGCGCGATAAGTCCAAATGATGTGCGATCATAGGATAAGGTCTAGCATGAAGCCCTAAACATACTGTATGGACCGCAACACAAAAGAACAGCCACAGATCAACCGCAAACAGAAACACTAGACTGATCACCAGGAAAACAAATATTTTTGGTTGATGCAAGATTGCTAAGATCCCAAGATGCTCCTGCATCAGACACCTGGGGTACTTTGAAAAGTGAGCATCTCACTTTGCTGGGGCCAAAGTAAAACTATAACGGTCAACCTCAGCCTAAGAAATCCATAAAGAATCCTCTACTGGTATGTCCTTCCATTTGACAAGAAACTCCATATACTGCTTACCTCTTGTACTTCGACCAACTCTGCTATCCAAAATCTGCTCTATCTGATCCATCTGCTTCTTAGGATATTGTCGCCCAACATATGACCCTTCACTGCTACTGCGATATGATTCATACAAATCAGCAACATTGAATACTGGTGATATATCCATGTCCTCTGGTAATTCCACTTCATATGCATTCCCTAAATCAAATTTCCTCGAGATCTTACAAGGACCAAACTTCTTCATCCTCAACTTTTTATAAGTACCAACAGGAAATCTACCCTTCTGCAAGTATACCATAACTTCATCTCCTACTTCAAATTCCTTATGTCTTCTCTTCATGTTTGCTCTCCTCTTATAAACTCAATTCATTTCCTCCAAATGATGTCTCACTCCTTCATGCAATGATCTCATAACCTCAGCAAATTCCTCTCCTTCAGCACTCTTCTTAATATAATGACTTGATATCCCTTAATTCTGCTACTCCCTGCGGATTAAACCCAGTAACCACTTCAAATGGTGTCTTCCCTGTGCTCCTATTTACTGAATTGTTATAAGCAAACTCTGTCTGTGGTAAAACTAAATCCCAATTTCTAGGCTTATCTCCAACTAAACACCTCAACAAGTTCCCTAAACTCATGTTCACCACCTATGTCTGTCCATCAGTTTGTGGATGAAAAGTAGAACTGAACTTCAAATCAGCTTTCATCTTCTTCCAAAGTGTCCTCCAAAAATACCCAACAAACCTACTATCCCTGTGAAACAATGCTCGTAGGTAATCCATGTAATCTTACAATCTTCCTGAAAAACAAATCAGCTACATGCACTGCATTTGTAGCCTTCTTACAAGGAATGAAATGTGTCATCTTAGAAAATCTATCTACAACCACAAAGATAGAATCATAGTCTCTCTGTGTTCTAGGCAAACTAAGTACAAAATCCATACTAATCTCTTCCCAAGGTCTGATCGGTACTGTCAAAGGTGTATACAACCCCACATTTTGACTACTACCCCACATTTTGACTACTACCTTTTGCAACTTGACATACCTTACAACTCTGTACAATTTCCTCACATCCTTCTGAACCTGTGGCCAAAAGTAATTCTCACTTACCAAAGCTACTGTTTTATCGATGCCAAAATGTCCTACTAAACCTCCACTATGTTTCTCCTTAATTAGATTATCTCTCATGGAACTCCTGGGTATAGATAACTGACTACCCCTGCATAACACTCCATCCTGAATGAAATAATCCAACCACTTACTTATGTCAGGAACAATAGGTTCCTTACAAGCCTTCCAAGAGTCACTGAAATCTGGATCTTCCTCATACAAGACCTTCAACTCATCAAATCCCAATATTGCAATCTTCATCTCAGTCAACAAAGTCCTCCTACTCAAAGCATCAGCAACTTTATTTGACACACCACACTTATGTTTCAACACAAATGTATAACTCTGCATAAACTCAACCCATTTTACATGTCTTTGATTCAACTTACCTTGGCTGCTCAAACACTTCAATGCTTGATGATCAGTATACAGTACAAACTCCCTAGGTAACAAATAATGTCTCCATTTCCTCAACGCTTCGATTATAGCATAGAATTCATGATCATACATTGAATACCTTCTCTTAGCATCATTCAACTTCTCACTGAAATAAGCAACAGGTCTTCCTTCTTGAGTCAAGACAGCTCCAATTGCATTTCCACTAGCATCACAGTCTACTTGAAATACCTTATTGAAATTGGGTAAAGCTAATACCGGTTATTCTGTCACCTTCTGCTTCAATAATTCAAAATTGCTTTGTGCTCCATGCATCCATTTGAACTCCTCCTTATCTCCTCTCGTGGTTTCAGTCATCACTCCACAGATTGAACTAAAGTTCCTGATGAACTTCTGAT
The DNA here is from genome assembly GCA_018584345.1 of Thuja plicata. Taxonomy (NCBI): domain Eukaryota; kingdom Viridiplantae; phylum Streptophyta; class Pinopsida; order Cupressales; family Cupressaceae; genus Thuja; species Thuja plicata. The sequence continues at coordinate 800,676 of MU226547.1, forward strand.
AGAAACTTGCCAACCCATGAAATGATCTTACCTCTCCAACAATCTCCGATGTAGGCCACTCAACAATAGCTTTCACTTTCTCAGAATCCATCTTCATCCTTCAGCAGATATTACAAATCCCAAGTATACTAACTCCTTCATGAACGTACACTTGATGTTTATCAGCAACTTCTCTTCACTTAACCTCTACAATACTTGTTCAACATGCATCAAATGTTCCTCTTGGCTCTTACTAAAGATCAATATATCATCCAAATACACAATGACAAACTTACCCAAGAATCTCTTTAGGACTTCATTCATTAGCCTCATGAAAGTACTAGGTACATTAGACAATCCAAAAGGCATTACTAACCACTCATACAATCCTTCATTTGTCTTAAATGCAGTCTTCCACTCATCACCTTCTCTGATGATATCCACTCTTCAAGTCTATCTTGGTGAAATACTTAGCTCCACTCAAACAATCCATCAAATCATCCATCCTTGGCAAAGGGAACCAATACTTAATTGTAATCTGATTGATAGCTCTTGAATCAGTACACATCCTCCATTATCCATCTTTCTTAGGTGCTAACATTGCAGGCACTGCACATGGACTCAAACTTTCTCTGATCAACCCTCTCTGCAACAAATCTTGCACTTGCCTATTGAGTTCTTCATTCTCTACTGGTGTCATCCTATATGTTGCTTTATTAGGCAAACTAGCCCCTGGTATCAAATCCATGCAATGACTAATACTTCTAACCGGTGGTAATCGATCAGGTACATTATCAAATATGATGCCAGCATACTCATGCAATAACCCAGTGATTTCATTAGGATGTTCTTCTACCAAGACATTCTTCTTAGACTCCTTAGGTACTAAAGAAAAACACACATTATTATGCTTCATGCCATCCAAAAACTTCCTGACATTTACTAGACAAATTCTTGCACTGGTATATACTTCACTCTTAAGAGGTTCCTCTAAAGGTAACAAATTTTGTTTCATCTCATTAGCAACAATAGTGTATACATTATTACTACCATCATGCATAGCTTGTCTATCATACTGTCATGGTCTTCCCAACAAGATATGACACACATCCATAAGCATAATATCACACAAAACCTCATCATAATACTTGCCAATCTTGAATTTAACTAGGCATTGTTCACTTACCAGTACCTTGTGTTCATCTTGTATCCATGCAATCCGATAGATTTTAGGATGTTCCATCCTCTGCAACTTCAATTTGTCAACCAACTCCTCTGAAGCAAGATTATCAGAACTGCCACTGTCTCTGACAACATTACACACCTTGTTTTGTATCTTACATCTAGTTTTGAACAAATTCTTCCTCTGTATAGACTCCTCTTGTTCTCTATGGTATAGGTTTCTCCTAGTCATCAAGGTTGCACCTTCCTCTTCTTGATTGTTGTTCACTGAACCGGTGGACTCTTCATCAGCAAATGCTATTCTCCTACTACTCTATGCCTTCTTCTCAAAGTTGCCTTGCTTGCATTCAAAGGCTTTATGTCCTACTTCACCACATTTGAAACAAGTGTCTTTGAACTTTCTCCTTTCACCACTACCTTGTCCTTCATTCCAGTAGGAACTCCTGTCATTCCTCCTATAACAATCATTGGCCTTAACTTCTGACTCACTTTTTCCCTAATCTGCAGAAGATCTGCCTCTACCTCTTTGGAATCTTCCACCTCTGCCTCTTGGTCTTTGCTCATGCCTTCTGTTCAGCTTCTCTTCATCCTTCAAGGTCCACTTATAAGCCTCTTCCACACTCCTAATCTGCAACAAACTGATTTCATCTTGTATGAACATCCTCAAACCTTTAAGATACCAAGCAACTTATTCAGCCTCATCATCTATATGACCCAATCTAATGTTCAACTTGTAGAACTCTTTAGGTCTCTCTGCTTCAAGTTCTGCAACTTTCTAAGCAAACTTACTTGGTAGTCCTCAGTTAAAAACTTAGTCACCATCCTATCCCAAGATTTGATCTTGTCTTTACCCCTTCTCTGTCGATCTGTTTGCAAATGTTCCCACCATAGGGATGCATGTCCTTTTAACTTAGTACAGGCATACTTTACCTACTTCTCTTCATTAGTTCCTTCAGGTTCAAAATACTTGTCCATCTTTGTGATCCAATCTATCAATTCATCAGCATCTAGGTTGCCATGATAATTAAGTGGGTTGAAATGAGATCTCCTATTAACATTAGTCAAGGCTCTAATGAACCTCTCTTCATGATTCAACTCCGATTGTGCACCATTGTTATCTCCTATTGTTGGTTCCTGATTTTGTTCATCTCCTTCATCACTTGCATCTTCAATATGTTGTCCTCTCCTCTGAGCAATCTTTACTGCTTCCAATCTGGGAGAAATTTGTCTCACCAAGTCTAAGACCGCTCTGCATTCCTAGCTCCACCTCTAGCATTTCTCCTGGCCATTTTCACAATCCTTATTAGTTGTAGGTCGGATCCTGTCAACTGTCACCCCACAAACAAACCCTAAGTTGCAAAACCCTGAAAACCTTGCTCTGATACCACTTGATGTAGTCAAGGATGGAGAAACCTCAAGGAGATCAGTCCAATCCTTGCAGCTAATACAACACAACAGAACAAGCCAAGATGGATGAGAGATCAGCCTTCTATTATTATCAGAAAATCATTTACAACAGATCTGCAACATGTAGTCTCACATGCCAAGCATTCAGGCCTAATTATGATAAAAAAACCCTTACAAACCCTAGCCAACTAAAGCCAAATAATCTTATGAAAATCACCTACCCCTTAGGAACAAGTCCATAAGCTAATAAAGGAATCACAACATTTGGTCGGCCCAGAAAAGATCACATTTACCAATAATAGAGAAAACGTGTTACAACAAATAGGTCGGGACCCAAATCATCTGGAACAACCTCCAATGAAAGAAATAAGAGATGTGATCATACAATCAAGTCGGCCTCAAATGTAATAATGAGCTAGCACGATCGCGTACGAAGATTCCCATCGGAAGATCGGGAAATGATCGGAAAACACGACTGATCGGGAAAATGAAGAACGGGACAATCAAGCAAAATATCCGCAAAATCTCACGCGCGACAAGTCCAATGATGTGCGATCATAGGATAAGGTCCAACACAAAGCCCCGAACACACTGTAATGACCGCAACACAAAAGAACAACTACAGATCGGCCGCAAACAGAAACACCAAACTGATCAACAAGAAAACAAATATTTGTGGTTGATGCAAGATTGCTATGATCCCAAGATGCTCCTGCATCAACTTGTCCCTATTCACATCAATTTTCCATAAGGATCAAACAGGGTTCAATTCAAGGACAAGTTGTTAGGGACTCCAGTTTGTCCCTATGAACAATCAAGGCTAGAGGATTCCAAACCAAGGGGATAGCAGATAAAGGTATCAAGGATGTCCCAAACAATGGGAGAAGAAAATCTCACTATGCGGGGATGATCAAATTATGCAAGGAAGAAAGGTCTACAAATGAGAAAGATAGCCATCGTCAAGGGTTCAAGGACATGAAGATTTACAGGTCCATGATCAATAGAGGGAAACCCATCACTTCAAGAAAATTGAGCTATCAAGAGCAATTTCAAGGACAAGTTCAAAGAGATAATTTCCTAAAGAAAGAGGATGAAGAATTGAAACAAGGATCAAAGGTCAGCAAGCTGAGGTGGCGTCCAGTCATCATTCAACCAATCAGAGAGCTCCAAGTCGACATCTCCAAGATCATCGAATCAGAATCATTCACAAATGGGCATGTGGAACATATTATTTTCTCATTGGTTCATCCTCAAGGGGATACAGAATGTAATTTTCTCATTGGCCCATATGTTGGTGCCTTGCTTTTATTGGCTATTTGTGGTTGCCCTAATTAGGGGTTATCATGGATTAATTTGGGTCGTTGGTTTCAAATCGATCATGGTCGTTCATTGTATTTGGGGCTCCTATATAAACCCCACTATTCTCATTTGTAACGAGATACTTGTTGAAATTGTTGCCATAATGTTATTAAAGTAATTGCTAATTCATTGTTGGTCTTCATGGTGGATTACTTGTATTACTTTGAAGTATTGCATGGTTTCTTCATTTCCTTTAGAAAAGAAATTTTATTTCATGTTCAATAGAAGTAGTAGTTGAATAGAAGATATTGTTGAATGATGATTAGTGGTGGAGCTAATGTCCATACCTTTTGGTACTTGTTGATTGTAAGTTATAGTGCAAGGTTAGTCTGCACCACTAATGAGTTATTGGAAGTGTTCATTTAGATCATGCCTTTATAGGGTATTTGAATGAGTATTGACAATGTGAAAACCATTCGTGCATCCTTAGAAGATAGCACCCTCCTATGCCAAGTTGACACAGCGAAGCAAGGACAAGTTAGAGGCTCACCCCATCATCAACATTGTCTTACATTCTTAGAGTTAGATAGAATTTCTAAACCCTTTGCCTTTGTAGTTTGTTTGGTTGGAAGTGATTGAAGTTGTTAAAGCAATTGATATCCATTGAATGAACAGTGTAAGTCCCTTTGTGATAACTAGCATATCACATCATTAAAACTGAGTTGAGTCCATGTTAAGAAGGAACCTTGGGGTTGTCTCATTTGATCACACAATCCAGATACATTGTTTAGCATATAAGCATTCTTATTCAAGAGAGAGTTCAAGAATTGGTGTTTCATTTGGAATACTAAGAATTTGATTTTATATGTTGTAGTGGCATAAAACTCACATCAACAACACTCCTTTGTACTTTCTTATAGAAATGACATTTATCCAAGTACAACCACATTTTGTCACCTACCTAAAAATGATGAGGGATTTGGCAATGATCCATGAGTTGTTTTTGTTTCTTTTATGTTTTATAATGAATCTGAATGACTTTAGAATAAAGGGACTGCAAATGGTGGATGAATGAGTGGGCCTTACTGAGCTCTTTTTGAATGTGTGTGGTAGCTAGAGAAGACAAGGATAAGGGCAAATCATAGGTGTATGACCTTTTCAAACCATCGCCCCATTGCAAAATGGGGATCCCCTCTTTCTGCTTTTGTTGTCAGTAGATACTAGTTTAGGAGTAGATTGGCAACGTTTCGGAAGGTCTTGGGTAAGCCTAGGTCTTGAGATAGTAGGGAGTGTTCAAGTTAAATCATCAAGTTGAAGCCTTAGACAATCTGTGGTGTTCAATTCTTGGAAAATAAAGAATGAAGTTGAGATTGATCACGATCAAATAGTGAATGGGCAATACTTGAAAGTTGAAACATAGGCAAAGAAGTAAATTGGGTCAAACCTGAGAGGGCTTGACAAATTCAAATTTAAACTCAATATTGATCCAAGCATTATCAAGAGCAACGAATTTTCGATCAAATCGGGGCAAACAATCAAGGGGTGGGTGTAGTTTGAAATCAAGATGTCAAGCTCGAACCAATTCAAAATCAATTGACAAAGATCAAATTTGAGCAAGAAAAATACCAAGTTAAGCAATGAAAAACACCCATTGGCATGATGAATTCTAATTTGAACAAGGAGAAAATACAATGATTTTCGCCCAATGAGGGGCAGATTTCCGAAATCCCACTATGTATTTCACCCAATCTCTATGGGATTTTCGAAAATGACCTATGCACTTGCCCAATACCACTCAGATTTCCGAAATGGGCATGTACTCCATACATGAAATTTCAGAAATGGGTTGTGTATTCACCCAATCTTTATGCCAATTCTGAAAACCCCATCATGTACTTCACCCAATCAATGGGAGATTTCCACTCCAAAGTATTGTGTTTGCCCAATCAGCTGGTGACTTCCGAAAATCACTTCAAGTACTTTGCCCCATCTCAAGGTGATTTCTGAAAATCCTCAAGGTACTTTGCCCCATCTCAAGGTGATTTCCGAAAACCCTCCAGTGTTTGCCCAATGGACATCAGAATTCCGCTCCAAGGTTATGATCTCGCCCAATCAAGACTTGATTTCTGCCCTAAGCTCAAATAGCTATTAAAAGTTGATCAAAGACCTAAGCAAGTCGGCAATATCCAGAAGTTGAACAATTAAATGCAGTTGACTTCAAACAGCAGTGAACCATATTCGAATAAGCAAAATCTGTGCAAAACATTGATCAATATTCATGGTCAGATCTGGAAAACGTTGAAACTTAGTCCAGATTTTTGTAAGACCAAACCTTTTAGGAGGTTAAAACATTTCAGATTTGAATTGCAAGTTAGAAATGTTCATTGAACTTACGCAAGGTATTGGATTGTAAAGGCGAGCTGTGAGCGTATGTTGAGGGATTGAATTTGAATTAAATCAAGTATATGATCGAATTATTTAAGGAATCATAAAGCATAGCAGCAAGTAGACAAATAAGATCTTGAATTTAGAAAGTGTATTCATCTTGAATTCTGACTTCTTAAATACTAACCTCTTTTGATTTAAAGTAAAATGTGAAATTCAAATGTTTAACAAGATAATGTTGTTTTGCAAGGGGAAAGGATCGATGAAGGTGGAAAGGCGAGGCTCGAGTTGAAGCTCAAGTGGAGGTGACATGCGGCTGGATAATTCGAGTGCAAACATGATTTCAACAGCAAAGACAACATGGAGACATCAGAGCATCATCAAAATACAAATTGTTCATCAAGAAACAAGGTCTACAAGCAATTGAAGAACATTATTACAAACTTGAATTTGCTTTGGAAATCCAAGTTCAATTAAAAGGTTCAATTACATGGAGTACTTACATCACATTTACAAATGCAAGATCAAGGTTAGGACATCAAGAAGACGTCAAGATTTCAAGTACAAGTGCGAGTTCAAAATCATGACAATGAGATAGGTTTCAAGGTGAAGAGCTTCAAAGGATGAAAGACTTCATGAAGATAATTTTCTCATTAGCCCACAAGGTGGTGCCTTCATGTAATTGGTCCAACATTCAATGCTTGTAGTAGTTAGTTATACTAGCCCTTTGTTGGCATAATCTTAGCCCTTGATCTTAAATCAATCAAATCCACTCATTGTACTTGGAGCCTCTACAAAAGGCCAACTCAAATTCAAATCATTTGTAAAGGGAGAGACTTGGAGAGATTGTTGCTATAATGCTACCAAAATTGTTCTTAATTCATTGTTGGTTTTCATGGTGGATTACTTGTATCATTTCAGAGTATTGCATGGTTTCTCAATTTCCTCACTTGGTGTATGATTTTATTTCATGTTGAGTAGAAGTAGAAATAGTTGAATGGTGATTAATGGTGGAGCTAGTGTCCATACCTTTTGGTACTTGTTGATAGTCACAGTGCAAGGTTAGTCTGGGACTGATTGCAAGCGTCCAACTTCAATTGGAAATGTTCATTTGGATTGCACCTTCATTGGGTATTTGAATGAGTATTGATAATGTGAAAATCATTCCCACATCCTTAGAAGATAGCACCCTCCTTTGCGTAGTTGATTTGGCGAAGCAAGGACTGGTTGGAAGCTCACTCCATCATCAATGCTGTCATGCATTGCTAAAACTAGATTAGATTTCCTAAACCCTTATCCTATTTGCAATTTGTTTGATTAGAAGTAGTTGAAGAGCTTACATTGCCATATCTTTCACCTTTGTAAAATTGATATCCATTGGATGAACAACATAAGTCCCTTTGTAATACCAACATATCACATCATTGCAACTGAGTGAAAGTCCACAACTAGAAGGAACCTTGGGTTTGTCGCATTTGATCACACAATCCATATACATTGTTTAGCATATGAGCTTCCTTGTTCAAGAGAGAGTTGGAGATTTGGTGTTTCATTTGGAATACTAAGTATTTGATTCTGCATGTTGAAGTGGTCATAAAGCTCGCATCAACAATAAGGAGCTAAAATATAAAACCTAGACAAACCTCAAAATCCCACTTGCAAAGAGAAGTATGGTGATATATCCTCAAACTTTGCACAAGAGTGTAATTCACAACTTGAGTTTGACTATAAATGGATGAAGGCTATAGAAAAGTTAAGAGAAACTCCAAAATTTTCATAAGGAACACCAGAAATGGCTCACAAAATGAGTCACTGTCAAAAACAATGCTAGTAGGTAAACCAAAGGATTTCCAATCAAAGTCAAAGAGTTATTTGGTTAAGCCACTCATAAAACCGGTATTGAGGCATGGAATGAACTTAGTCATTTTACCAAAATGATTGATAACCACAAAAACACTATTGTGACGATTAACAATCATCGGAAAGCCACTAACCAGGTTCATGGAGATGTTTCCCAACAACAACTAGGCATGGCCAAAGGAACACTCAAGCCCATCTTTCTGTTTGCTAGTTCAAAGAAGCAACAAACTGTATTATGCCTCAAGAAGTGAAAGGCATCACATTGCATGCAAGGCTAATAGAAGAAAAACTACAAATAATGAAGTGTTTTTATGATTGTCAAAATGAACACTATAGACAGTTAGGTATGCCTCCTTGAGAAAAGAAGGGTGGTTATCATGAGGCACAAATAACTTATTTGGAAAGCAACCCTTCCTTGATGTGGAAATCTTGAAAAGCTGCCAAACTAGAAGAAGCAAGATTCAGTATATGTTTGTAGGCTTGCCCAAAATCAAGATCATCAACATACAAAGAAGCCCAAGTCTGAAATTCAAGATGTAAAATCATTACAACAATTGAAGAGTGACTCATACGAGGACAAATCAAACAATCTGCAAAATGTTGGTGGTCCCTTTTTTATATTCGATGACCAAGTGAAACTGTTGTAAATAGGAAACCCACTTCATTTGCCTATTTGTTTCAATTTTGTTTTGAGAATAAGAAATTGTAGAGGCAGGTGACCAACATAAGCAATTTGTGCCAAGAGGACAATGCATTCAATATTTGATGGCTTGGACCAATGCACACGACTACTTCTCATGTGGAATCGTTTCATTTAGCTACAATGAAGGTCTTTGAATAATAGACAAAGGAATGACCATTCTATATCAAAACAGCTACAATTGCTAACTATGAAGCATTTGTCTCAATCTCAAAAGGCTATGAGAGATCAAGCAATACAATTACTATTAAAATAATGTTTATATTCAATTAATGGTTATCTATTATCTGTTGTGAATATATTGTCAATATTAGAATCTTTCTAATATTTAGTCTTCTGTAGTTAGAATAGAATGTTTCTATTATTTGCGATCGTTTCCTAAGGAAACATCGTCTATTCATTTGTATATTTGGATCTTTCGATCCTTGTTAATAACATCAAGATTTTACCACAATATGGTATCAGAGCTAAATCTTTTAATTTTTTTTGAAAATTTTATAATTTTAGTTCGAAATTATCTTAACCAAAAGATTTTGAAATTATTTTTTGTGATCTAATTTCTCTCTAAGATATCCGTATTTTTTAAAACCTGCCTAGGTTTTTTTCGTGGTGTTCTCTGCAAACAAAAATCACGGATATGTTCTTCGTATTTTCTGGACCATTCCAGAAAATCGTGTTTGTTTTTCTCTAAAAATCACGTTTCTTTTCTTCGTGTTTTCTGAAGGACGTCTTCGTGGCTCCTCCATCCGCGTTTTTCGTGCATTTGCGAGCCTTGGTCTCTGCCTTCCTTCCAAAATCAACCAATCCTGTGGTCATTTTTTTGCAATAAATAGTTTCCTCAGCCCCGTTTTCTCTACTACTCCCAGGCGACGGTTTTTCTGTGTTTCGAGTCATTTTTTGCCTCCAATCTGCAGTCTATTCCAGCATAGAAACTTCCTGCAGCAAAATCGACCTTCAACACAGTCCTTTTTGCAAAAAAATGATGGTTTTTTTCAAAGTTTTCTATGAAAATCGCCATCTTTTTTAAGCTTCCAGCCGCAACCTAGGGTTTTCTTTGAAAACCCTAATTTTTGGGCTCAGAAAAATTTTTCGATCTTAGATTCTTGGTGGGTTTTTTGAGAGCTCAACTAGTTTGTCATCCATTTTTTGGGGTGCCTCAATTTTTGTGCCTCAATTTTCGAGCCAGCGGATTAGAATCTGACAACATATTCCTTTTGGGTTTTTTGAGCTCTCTTCTGGGTTCCACTTCATTTTTTTGGGTTTTCCGACATTTTGCCTCGAAGTACGTGCCTTCTCAGTTCTTCACATTTTTCATTGAAATTTGTGTCATGGCATCAATGACAAATTTATTGCTCGAGGGAAATCAGAAGTTCAATGGTCGGGATTATAGCTCATGGAAGCAGCGGATGCTGACCATCTTTGAATATCGCGGCAGCAATCAGGTGGTTCTGGGTACTACTAAGCGTCCGACTACAATTGGTCCTGATCAAGTTACCCATGACTAGCAAAATCGGGAAGCAGTAATGTTTCTCAAATTATTAGTGGCTGATGATCAACTCCCTCAGATTCCATCCGACAAAACAGCTGCCGAGATATGGGAGCATCTCAAAACCCTACATGAGACTTTAGATAAAAGTTGAGCCTTTTTTCTCAAGAACACTTTGTTTTCTAATATCATGGATGAGCAAAAATCGCTCCAGGATCACCTTTATCAATTTCAAGAAATCCGTGACCAGTTGCTTGCCAATGGATGCAAGATGGAGGAAGAGGACATTGTGGTAATAACCCTCAAAATTTTACCCAAGTCCTACAAGCATTTTATCGAAACTCTCAACATCACTTCTAGTGTTGATTTGAAGTTCACTGATCTCTGCACACTTCTGCTTTAGCAAGATCAGTGGAAACAACAGTTCAGTAGCAGTTCCACCTCCACCTCCACCGAGCAAGCCTTTGCTGCTAAATCCTTTCAGAAGGATAAGGGCAAGTCTCATTCTTAGCAGTATTGTCAGCAGTCTTCTCTGCAGAGGCCCTCTGCTCCAGCATCAGAAGGATACAAGAAAAAGAACATTCAATGTCACTACTGCCACAAGTATGGTCACATGAAGGTTGAATGTCAGAAGCGCTTAGCTGCCCACTCAAAGCAATCTGGTTCGCAGCCCAAAGCGAACAATGCAGAGCACACTGAGCAGACAAAAACTGCCTTTTACACCTTCATGGCTAAAAGGCCAGCAGATCATGTCAAGTCGTCTGCCTGGTACATTGACTCAGGTGCCTCTCGTCATTTCACCCACCGTAAAGATTGGTTCACTGACTACCAGCCTTATTCAGATTCAACTATTTTTGGTGGAGGGGAAGAATACACTGTTGTCAGCAAAGGCAACATTCAAATTCAGTCTACTGGGAGGAATCTCATTTTCCTCGATGTCTACCATGTTCCAAAGATGGAACTTAATCTACTCTCAGTCAGCCAGAAACTGCGACACTCTCCACGACTAGATGTCACCTTCAGTTCACATCAGTGCACCATCACTGATAGGGAGACTCGGTCTGTTGTTGCAGTTGGTCTTGAGGATCATGGTCTTTTCAAGCTTGCAAATTCTGGTACTTCTCAAGACCTTGCTATGGCTGCTCAGCAGTCTTCTGTCAATTCACTTTGGCATCAGCGTTATGGGCACTTAAATGTGCACTATCTCTCTCAACTTGCTCGGGACGAGCTTGTCCTCGGATTGCCAGAGATTCAGACTCAGCAGCTTGGAGTTTGTGATGCATGTCAGGTTGGGAAGCAACATCGCACACCTTTTCCTGTTGGCGATTCATGGCGGGCTTCTCAGGTACTTCAACTTGTTCATGCTGATATCTGCGACCCTATGGCCACTCCTTTTGTTCTTGGGTCCATGTATTTTCTATTGTTTGTTGATGATTTCAGTAGAAAAATGTGTCTATTTTCTTAAAAAGAAATCAGAAGCATTTACTGTATTTCAGAAGTTTAAACCTCTCGTTGAAAAAGAGTCTGGGAAATCTATTATTGCTCTTAGGACAGATAATGGGGGGAATTTTGTTCTACTGAATTCTCTAGCTTTTGTGATCTTCATGGCATCAAGCGTCAGTTAACCACACCCTACACACCACAACCGAATAGTGTAGTTGAACGTCAGAACAAAACAATCACCAAGATAGCTAGGTCTATGCATGAGCACAGACATGTTCCGAAGAAATTTTGGGCGGAAGCAGTTAACACTGCAGTTTACCTTTTGAACCGGTCATCCACTGTGGCAGTCAAAGGCAAGACCCCGGAAGAGGCCTGGTCAGGTCGCAAGCCCAGAATCAGTCACTTGAAGGTTTTTGGCTCTCTTGCCTATGTTTGGATCCCTGATGTGTCTTGCACCAAGTTGGATGCCAAGAGCCAGAAAGTCATGCTTGTTGGATACAGTAGTCTTCACAAAGCCTACCGCTTGATCGACATTGAGACATCTTGTCTCCTGTACAGTCGTGATGTAGTCTTTGATGAGCAGCAAGGACCTTTCATGCCTATCTCTCTTGTTCCTGATTCAGCAGACCAACCTATGAAGGCTCATGATTTGGGAGTTCGCCTTCCATTAGGTCCATCTCCTAGGAGGGCTCCAGTAGCTCAAGTAGCTCTAGTACTACCGGTCATTCCTGTACAGACACCTTCGGCCTCTCCTCCAGGTTCACCTAGATATGCAGATGGTTCTCCAGATTTTGATCCAGATTCTTCTAATGAGGAACCTTATTATAGAGCATTGCCTAATAATAATGTTGGTCCTCCTCTCCGGCCTAAATGGTGGGCTAGGACACTTGCTGATCTTTGGAATGATGAGCTCATCGAGGGGAGAACTGCTCGAAAGAAGAGCAAACCTACAGAGACTGTAAATATTGCTCTCATGGCTAACATTCACAGTGTATTTGAACCTCAAACATACTCAGAGGCTAAAGGAATTCCAAAGTGGGAACAAGCCATGAATTTTGAACACCACAACCTGCTGAAGAATCACACCTAGGTCCTTTCTAATCTTCCACCAAGGAAGAAACCCATTGGCTACAAATGGGTCTACAAAATTAAGTACAAGTCTAATGGTACTTTGGATAAGTACAAAGCTCGTTTAGTTGCAAAGGGCTTCTCTCAGCGTCAGGGCATTGATTATGAGGAGACTTTTGCTCCTAAAGCAAAAATGAGCACCATCAGATTAGTCCTAGCCATGGCAGCTCAGTGTGGCTGGAAGGTCCATCAGATGGATGTCAAGAGTGCTTTCCTGAATGGTGACCTACAGGAAGAGGTCTACATGACATAGCCTCCTGGTTTCAAGGTTGTTGGTAAAGAACACTAGGTTCTCAGACTGGTGAAAGCTCTCTATGGCTTGAAGCAGGCCCCTAGGGCATGGTACATGAAAATTGATAAGCACCTCAGTGATCAAGGCTTCCAGAGGAGTTCTTCGGACTCAAATTTGTACATCAAGACTACTGACAGTGACATCATCCTGGTCATTTATGTGGATGATCTGATCATCACTGGGAGTTCGGCATCTTTGATTCAGGGAATCAAACAGAGTTTATGCCAGTCTTTTGATATGACTGACCTTGGCCTCGTGCATTATTGCCTCGGTGTTGAGGATTGGCAACAGTCTTCTGGTATATTCATTTCTCAGTCCAAATATGCCAGGGCTCTATTAGACAAGTTTCATATGCAAGATTACAAGCCTGCATCTACACCTATGGAGAAAGGTCTGAAGTTATCAGCCAAGTCTGATTCTCCTCCAGTTAACGATACTACACACATGCAACTAGTAGGCAGTCTCATCTATCTCTCTGCTACTAGACCTGATATCAGCTTCGTCATGAGCTAGATTTCACAGTTTATGACAACTCCCAAGGGTGATCATTGGATGGTTGCTAAGCGTGTGCTTCGTTATGTGAAGGGCACTCCTGATTATGGGATTCTCTACTCTCGGAGTCCTAATCCTAGACTCAGTGGATTCACAGATTCAGATTGGGCAAGCTCTGTTGACGATAAAAAGTCAACCTCTAGATATGTGTTTAGTTTGGGATCTGGTATCGTCACATGGACCAGTAAGAAGCAGCAGGCAGTTTCTCTCTCCTCTACAGAGGCTAAATACAGAGGGACAGTTAAGGCAAGTTGTGAAGTTGTTTGGCTTCGTTAGATGCTTGGGGATATGCAGATGTCACCAACATGCCCGACCACTTTGATTGTTAATAATGAAGGCGTTATCGAGTTAGCACGGAATCCAATCTTCCATGAAAGAACCAAGCATGGAGATATTCACTGTCACTACATTCAACAATTGGTTGAAGACATGACAATACATTTGCAGTATGTTCCTATAGCGGAACAGACTGCGGACATTCTCACCAAGCCTCTTGGTCCAGACAAGTTTTCCAAATTCAGAGGACAGCTTGGTGTAGTGGATAGATTAATCATTAACCATTAAGGGAGGGTATTAAAATAATGTTTATATTCTATTAATGGTTATCTATTATCTGTTGTAAATATATTGTAAATATTAGAATCTTTCTAATATTTAGTCTTTTGTAGTTAGAATAGAATGTTTCTATTCTTTGCGATCATTTCCTAAGGAAACATCGTCTATTCATTTGTATATATGGATCTTTCGATCCTTGTTAATAACATCAAGATTTTTACCACAATAATTACAAGTGCAAAACACAATCTTTTCTTCAAGGTGTTGAAACCATAGGAATGGTCCTCGATCCACTGAAACAGGACATGTCTTCATCAATTGATGCAAAAGTACAGCAATTTTTTAGTAGCCAAGGATTAACTTGTGTTACAAGTTTGCAAGATTGAGAAAACTTGAAAACTCTATGATAGTACGTTTTGGCCATTCAAAAAGAACTTCTACTTGGCTAGATCCACCCAAATTCATCAACATCTATCCAAGATAGTAGGTTGATGTTTGAGAAAACCAGCACTTGAAGAGATTGGCAAACAATCAATTTTTCTTATGCATTTGAAGAACATGTTCCAAATATTGAAGATGTGCCTTCCAAGTGTGAGAAAAAGACAAGTATATCATCTAAATAGATGGTAATAAAGTTGGCAAGGCACTCTCCAAAGACATTATTTATCAGTTGCATGAAAGTGGTAGGAGCACTGTTGAACCCCAAAGGCACTATGTGCCACTCAAAAAGACGCATTTTGGTCTTGAAAATTGTCTTCCATGTGTCCTCTAATTGAACTCTAACTTGATGATAGACACTGTTCAAATCAAATTTATAGGAAAAACTTTGCACCTCGAAGTTTATCTAGTAGGTCGTCAATGGAAGGGAGTGGGTATCAATTTTTTATTGCTATCTTGTTTAAATGCCCAAAAATGAATACAGAGATGCCAACTCCCATCTTTCTTGAGATAGCAGAATTGGACAAGCACAACATGAAATACTTAGTTCAATGAAACTTTCGACGAACATGTCCTAAATTTATTGTTTGATTTCATCACTTGATGACATTGATGTGTGATACAATGGGGCATTCAGAAGTGGAACAGCAAGAAGGTCAATAATGTCCAAAATTTCTCTATTTGGAGCAAGTCTTGTAGGCTCCTAAAACACATATGAATAAGACTACAACAATTGATCAAGACTTGCATGTGGTGTAGAAATAGTGACTTTTGTTGCATATGCATCAAATTGTGGCCATACAAAAATTAATGGAAGCTTGGCTGCTTGATTGATATATTTAATTTCTTGTGTGAAACTGAGCACTTTAGATGTCTTATTATCTTGTTGCAACATGTATGCATCATTGTGAATTCCCTAGTTTATCTAGCAACAAGTCACAACAATCCATATGATTGCATCACAGGCAACCTTATCAACAAATTTGAGACGAAGAACATAAGAAACTGTGTGCGTGTGTGTGTGTGTGTGTGCGTGTGTGTGTGTGTGTGTGTGAACTATAAGGATGAACCACTATCCTTCCACCCAAAAGTTAATGATGAGGATGTGGGTCCATCAGCAAGCGCAGTTTGCCAACGATGGATCTCATGATCAAATTATTTGTGAGCCATTGTTGATGATATGATCAACCGAAAAGCCACATGTCAAATGAGCACAAGTGACAAGCAAACTGTCACAACCACTAGAGTGGAATGATTGAGCATAATTTTAGATTTTTTGCTGGTTGCTTGGTTATTGTTCTCCTAGAGCTTGGTCCTAAAATTAGCAAAAAATCAGACTAATTTTTTGGGGTTGAATATCCTTCTGCTGGACACTGATTTCAATCCTTTATTTAGAATTTAAAGCTGCTACAATAGGTGTATATGTTTTGTGGTTTCCTAAATCTAGGTGCATATATTTATTGATAATTGGCATTGACATATACTATACAGTGATTTACTTCTGATTTTTGAAGTATTTTATTCTAGGTGCCACTGGACTTGTGCCTTGGTCATATTTTTTGAGGAATTCTATGTGCTAGAAAAACATTTGTCTATTGATTTAAAGCAATTTTATTCTACTTTGATGAGCCCAGGTTTTGAGGGTCTTTTATTGACCTAGGGCACCAACTTTTTGTAATTCAAATAATAAAAAACGTTCAAACAGCAAATTATTTTTTCTGATTTCAATTGTTTTTGGCACTTTTAGCAGGTTTACAATTGCAGGTTAATGTACTGAAGATTGCAGTTTGATTGAAGTTTCACTTTAACATTTTAGATCAATTCCTTGAATGTAGAATCTACATACCATGGTCTGATTTTAATACGGTATCAGAGCATAGTAACTGACATCTTCCAGTTCTGTGATTGGAATATGCTGCTACCTATGCAAAAGAATCATTGGAAGAATTCAATACCCTTATGTTTAAATTAACCTAAACTTCTGGAAGGCTGTAGGGTTTGAAGCCCTAAATTATCCAATAATTTGAAAGTTGATCTCTCATATGGTAGGTTGCTGATCTGATTTTCTTCCAGCTGATTTGTTTAGGTTCAGTGTGGTCCAGCAGCTGCAAACGTGACTAATTTCAGTCTCAGAGAGTTGGATCACTTAGAGGGTGCCTTCAATTTTACTAATTGGAAGTGCAAGTTGCAAATGCCAGTAGAAGAAGTTGATCTTTGGGTCTTTGTGGACAACATAATAGCACATCCTATTGATCCTTCAATTAGCTAAACATCACAGGAAGATGACCAAAGCAAAGAGTCTCATCTTAGATTCAGTGAAATTCCTCATATTGTAGAGAATAAGTCAACAAACGAGATGTATGATGCCTTGGTAACTCTTTATCAAAGTGTGAACATATTCTGAGGATGTTGCTAAAGAACAAGCAAGTGCCACACACGAATAACACAAACATGGTAGCAACCTACGTAGTGGGTAAGGTGGAGGATAAAGAGTTGGTGCTCATAGCCTTAAATTGATTATCTCCGTCTTGCAATACATTTGTTTGGGTGTTTGTGACTGAAAATCTTCCCACCTTTGAGAAGCTTTCGAAAATCTCATCCAAGAAGAAACCAAACTTGAATCTACTTTAGTCAAAATAGAAGATAATCAGAACCAAGCCATCATCAAAAAAATGAGCAAATATGACAACAAAGGGCTTGGGAGGGGGAAAAAGGGGAAGAGGAATCAAATTCTTCTCAAGAAAGGAAGAAAGATTTGAAACATATGAAGTGTTTCAAATGCCAAAAGTAAGGCCACTATGCTTCTCAATGTGTTAAGAAGAAAGGAAAAACAAGCAACAACAAAAGCAATTCGCAGAGAGCGTAAAAACATCAACAGTGAATGAATTTTAATTCAGGTTTGAGACACCCTTCTCCACAGTATCATCCTTATGCACTAACACCAATTCCAATGAAGGGTGGTATATGGACAACAGAACATCAAGACACATGAAACTCAATAAAATGGCTTTCAGCAAACTTCCAGAGTTGAAGGCTGGTATATAGGTAGAGCTTGGTGATGATGCCACATATCCTATTAATAAAATTAGAACTATTTCTTTCTAGGTGCCTTTTGGTAATATTCTTGACCTTCATGATGTCCTATATGTTCCTGAATTTACAAAGAATTGGATCCAATCAAATAGGAGGCCTTGATTCATGAAGATGACAAATTATGTAAGCTTTGACACGACATTTGGCTACTTGTGCTATGGAGCTCTACCTCTCTAGAAGGATATGATGCATGAATTGGCTAACTTTAAGGTAGAGAAGATTGGAGTATGCAAGTGATGCACACTTGGCAAGCACATCAAGTCTATTATTCCTAGCAGTGAGCACAAATCAAAAGGAATTTAGATCTAATTCATTCAAATGTTTGAGGACCTATGCCAACAACTTCATTGACATGAAACATTTTCTATATTTTGTATGGATCGAAACAGACTCTAAATCTGATTCATTCACATTTTTGTAGACCTATTTCAACAACACCATTAGCAAGAAACATTTACTACATTGATGATTCTTCAAGGAAACCTGGATTTATTTTATATAGACCAAGGATGAGGGTCTTTGTGAAATTTTACGAGTTCAAAACTCTTGTGGAAAATCAAACAAGTAGGAGGATTAAGGTTTTTGAGGTCTAAAGATGCAAGGATCAAGCGAGTTGTGCCTTACAACCATCAGCAGAATGGGGTTGCAAAGAAGAATAGGCCCATTATAAAGACAGCAAAGGCTATGACTTAGGACCCTAGATTTACCCATATTTCTTTGGGCAAAGGAACGAAACTATGTTGTGTACATATTAAACAAGTGTCCTCACAAGATGTTGAAAGAAAAGACTACAAAGGTGGCTTTCACAAGTGAGTACCTAATGTTTAGTTTTTGGAAGTTCTACTTTCATTCATGTGCCAAAGGAGAAAAGGATTGAGTTTGAACCCTCCAGCTTGGAGGATGTTTTTGTGGGATACAATAAGTCTTCCAAGGCTTACAAAATATTTGTTTCATAAATGAAAGATAATAGTGAGCCGAGATGTGAAATTAAATGAAGATGTTTGGTCCTCTAATCCTCAAGGGCCTACCATGGAAATTGAAGGAAGAGGACACAATATTGTTCCAAGTTCTACTCAACAAATTATAAAAGCTCAGCCAAGTTCTAGTGAGGCTAGGGATACCTCAACACTATCTAAAATTGCAAGGAAGCCTAAATGGCTTACTCAAACACAGCAGGCAGCACAAGAACAAATAGGAGCACCTAAAACTTCTTTAGAGTGAGTCGTTCACCTAAAACTCTCCAACTTATGTTGCATTAATGTCTTCCATCATTAATGTCGAATCTTCCAATTTTGAGGAAGCAACTCAAATTAAGTATGATATGATACCGTGACAAAGGAGTATGACTCCAATATTCATAATGATGTTTGAGAGATTGTACCTAAACTAATTGGAAAGACAACGATTGTTTCCGAGTGGCTATACAAAGTGAAGTGTGAAACAAATGGGAGCATATGAAAATTCAAGGCCAAATTTGTTGAACGTGGATTCTCTCAAAAAGAGAGAGTTCACTAGATGAGACATTTCCAATTGCAAGTTACCTTGTTAAAAACAAATCTCCATTCAATTTATCCTGTAAATTATCAACGACTAGAATAGGAAACTTGTAAGGACCTCCATATTATTGATGTAATTCACAAAATACTTAATACTCAAGCATAAATTAATGCCAATTGCTTTGGAAGGATCCTCAGAAGTGGCTTTCAGGTGGTACTAAAGAGGGTCGTCAAGAGCTAGCTAAGATTTTGGCGAGTAGAATGTGTAACTCCCTTAAAGGGAGAGAGATTCTAGGTTGGGGTCTTGACCCGAAAGGCAAATTCTCTATTGCCTCTACTTATTTGGAGTTAGATAGACAGTTCTATGGGAGAGCTGGCATTTCTTGGTTGAAGCAAGTGTGAAACAAATTTTCCTAGCCCAAATGTAACTTCTTATGGCTAATGACTCGAAATAGGTGTCTTAGGAGAATTTACGGAAAAAAGGCATTCAGAGTCCTCCTATTTGTGTTCTTTGTAATACTAGTGAAGAATGTGCTCCAAATCTCTTCATTCAATATCCTTACTCTAGGGAGCTTTGGCACCTTTGGTGGGGCGCTTGGAATCAAGCTTGCATTCATGCTACTTCCATGGTTGAGTTTTGGGAAGGTTTGGGTAGACGTCCAACTAAGACCTCTTTTCTTCAAGTAGCTTGGGCTATTAGACCTACTTTCATTATTTGACATCTTTGGTTGGAAAGGAATCGAAGGATTTTCCAACATATGAAAATGGTGGTGGTTCATTTATGGCAATAGGTCATCAACAGGCTTTAGGAGACTATTTCAACAAAATGTGATCTTTCAGTTACATTGGACCCTAGTGATTTGGCTATTATGAGGAATTTGAATATTATGGACAGGAATTTTGGTTCTCCTATTAGTAAAAGACCTCGTCACACCAAAAAGAAGATTCATCGGGAGGGAAGGTGGCTTCCTACTTGTTGATGTGAGTTTTATTCCACTACAACATGCAGAACTGAATACTTAATATTTTGAATAGAATACCAAATTTCCAACCTCTCTTGAGCAAAGACACCTTATATGCTAAAGAATGCAAAGAAAGATCACTAAGGCGACTCCACGGTTCTTTAAAATGATGGATACTCACTCAATAGTAATGATGTGATATGCTGGTATCACGAGGGGACTTATGCTAGTTCACTAAGATGCATCAACTTAACTGGCGAATGATTTGACTTCACAATGTGCAATGCAAATATAATGAATTCCAATCTTGCTATGAACTTAAACTTATGATTCTAAATTACTTCCTACTTCTATCCTAGGATGCAAGAACTTATGGGTATCTTTGTGACTCTACTAGGTGTAGTCTTGTCATCAACTCCACCCGCCTAGTGCAATCTTCTAAGGTATATCTGAAAGGTCTTCAAATCAATACCATTTCACCAACTCCATCTTATAAATGCAAATTAATGAGCAAGCACTAATTAAAGTTAAGCTTGTGATTTTATGTCATTTGACCATGCAAGGCACACTTACAAGTCTAAACGAGTGCACTAAAGATGCTTCCACAACAACTTTTATCCAATCTAAATTACTAAGTACTTAAAGCAAATTCTAGTCTAAGTGAGAGATGCAAAGAACCATGCAATACTCCAAAATGATCATATATATTCACCATGCAAACACAACAATGAATAGAGAGCAATTTTAGTAGTACTTTGACAACGATTCTCCAACATAACTCTTTACAAATGATGAGAGCAAACCTTTATATAGGGGCTCAATTACAATGAATGGCCAAGATTTAATTAGAATCAATGGCCCAAAATAATCCACATAAACCCTAATTAGGGTTTCATAACCGCTGCTAACAAATATTTAATGCCCACCCAATTACAAAAGAGCACCACCATGTGGGCCAATAGAAACATTACATTGCTTTCGTGGACCAATCAGAAAATAGAATGGCATAACCACTAGATAAGATGCACCAACAAATGGGCCAATGAGAAGAGAGATTAGGCAGAAGCTTGTAGGAGAAGCCACCAAATTATAGACCAATAGGAAAATTTGCTTCATGGACCAATCAAAAGAGGGCTAGGTGGACCCCTTGCCACTTAGAACCAAATGGGCCAATCAGAATGAAGCATTTACTTATTAACCAATGAGCAAATTCAGAGTCATGTGGACCTCCATAAAGTCATCATCTTCGGAATTGTGTCCCTCATCCTCATCTCCTTTTTCACATTCATTCAACCTAGACACTATCTCGTTGAGTTCTTCCATGGGGACACTTGGCACTTATCCAAGCCTATACTCATGATATCCCATATCACTTGTACAAGTAGCACATGTCTTTTTCCAATCAGTTGCATTACAAATAGCCATGAAGCCTACAAACTTTGAAGTCGCCTCCAAATGTTCAAACATAATGGATTCCCTTCCACGAAGTAGACTTCCTTCACCTTTCTTTGTAGTCCTTCAATACTCAGTTTCTTTTCATCATTTACATCCAAGTGAAACATGGTTCTCACATAATCCAGTATATCATTCTTTACCTCCAAAATAGTATCCTTTGTAGCCAAGCAATCGGATTCTATATGTTTGAGTACATCAGCCTTGTGAGAGATTGCTCGATGTCATGCTAGGAAATCAACCTTTTGTCCTCTTTCCAATACTTGATCATTTATTAGTGTGTGTAGTGGTCCCTCCATGGGGGTCTGTAAGTGAGAAAGGGCCTTCTTCTAACTTGACAAGAAATCTTCACATTGGTTTAATATCTCTCGGCTATGTTCTTGAAGGGAGAGCATGGTATCATAAGTCTTAATGAACTTTTCAACAAACCTGTTTACTTCTTCTAATAGCGATGCTACCCATCTCTTTGCTTCTTGCCATGTAAGTCTTACTCCTAGTCCTTCCATAAATGTACTAGAACTAGGAATGGGAGAAATGAAAGTTGGATCCACCTCTCGGATTGGGTTCATTATTTGCCTGAGGTGCTCTTTCAAGCACATGACCTCTGCCTTGTACTTACTCTTCTTTGCCACTTCCTTGTGTATTCTCTCATCCAGAGCCTAGATGGAACCATGTGCTTCTTCAATTTCCTGCTTCCTGGTAGTCAAACCCAACTCATATTCCTCAATGTCATAATCTCCCAGCAAAATATCTCTCGTTACTTTATCCACTTTTGGGATTGCAACTTGCGCAATGCGTGCACTTGACGCATCTTTTGTAACTTGATAAAATCTCTTGGCTAGCACCTTGTCCTTTTAAACTTCATTTCTCTTCATTATCTCTTCCACATTATCAATTGGTTACTCAATTGCTACTTGTTTGCTCTTCATTTGATCCAGTAGCCATGTTGGTGTTGTGATCTCCCCTAGTTCATCCTCCCTTCTCTCTTCTTCCTGATTTTGCCCTTGAACTTCTTTATTAACTTCTTTGTTTGCTTCCACCTCTTGTGGTTTAATTCCGCCATCCTTTGAGAGTGCCTCCAAGTCTATAATCTCATTCTCTTCATCTTGATGTTCTTCATTCTACTAAAGGGGGGGATCCACCTCTTGTTCGTTGTGATTCAAAGGGGCGTAGCTAGAGCTCTTACTAGCTCCTGATTCATTTGCAATTGGAATTGGCACTTCTTTCTCCAATGTTTTCTTTGAAGACATGCATGTTGCTTGAGGCTTTTGTTTCTTTTGTTGTGACCCCGATTGATTACCTCCCTTTATTTCTTATCTTTTGCTTGGGAAGACCCATTGCCACCTCTCACTGTTTTGAGTTTCCAATCCAATGCTCATCCCTTGCGGCTGCTCCGATGATTCCTCCTCAGGCTCAATTATGTCTTTCATTAACTCATAAGTCAATGGTAACCTCCTTGCTTGTAAATGTGCTAACTGCCTTTTCAACCAAACCTCAGTGAATGTTCTAACAATTACCATTACTGCATCCAAACTTTCCCCACTTTCTATGTCCAATCAATGAGAGGGATACCATCCTTCTTGGCTATCTCGAAATCACGTTGAAGGTACTGCCTATCATCCTCCACTTGATTAGGAATTTGAATCCACTTGCTTGCTCTGATCAACTCAACTAACATCCTGGACAATGACCTCTTTATCTCCATGTCATCACTAGCATTAGCTCAATGATCTTCGATATGTGCTATGTGCTATGTGCCTATACTGAACTCCATATGCTCTCTTAATCTGATGGTGGGGATCAAAGTGTCCTCTCCCATGATATAATCCCAAAGAGTAGAATTCAACTTCTTCTATCGCCTTTGTTGCTTGAGGAGATTCATGGCAAAGCAGCATACCACCCAACAACACTTGGATCAATTCATGGCAAAGTAGCATACCACCCAACAACAAATGACACAATTATTAGACATGTTGACTCAAACCATGATAAATACTAATAACAATCATAACAACCACGGTGGCAATAATGGAGGCAGCGATGGAAATGAAGACCACTCAATCAACAATAGAACTCCAAATCATTGTATCCCAACAACAAGTTCTAGACCAATGATATCGACTTTTCCACCAGAAGTGGAACATCAAGAAGACAATGAACCTACATTGGTAGAGTTATAAGACCATTTCTGCCAAAATTGGATAAATGGAGGGTTGCAAACAGAGATGTCCCTCAAAGACTACATGGATCTAAGAATGAGGCACTTGCCCAAGGAGGCTCATAAACACCATCACTTTGGTCTAAGGAGAAAGATTGGTAAGCTTAATTTGCCATACTTTGATGGTTCGAGGAAGTGTACTGCACGTGCTTGGGTTCAAAAAGTGGATACATACTTCCAACTCAATCCAATGCCAAAGGAAGAAGCAATCAGGTATGTTTCCCTACATCTAGACAGGGTGGCTCAAGAATGGTGGCATCATGGCATGCTCACCATGGGCCATGCACAAATTACCTTATAAATGGAGTTCACAGAGAAACTAATGGAAATATCTGACAACAAGGATCCTGAGCTTCATTTCAAGGAATTGGCACAATTAAAATAATGGGGAACAATTGATGAATATGTTGCAAACTTCCAAAGACTTACTGTGTTGGTGACCGATATTTCCGAAAGGAGTATGCTTGTCTTATTTATGGATAACTTAATGGACCGTCTTAGGGGTTGGGTCAAAGCTCTCAACCCTAGCACACTTCAAGAAGTCGATAAGAAGGCTAGAGATATGGACTCAAGTGCATCAAGGAACAAGGTACCATCAAAGGGATCATCATTTCAAAAGGGCAAAGCAAAACAACCTTTCCAAAAGGAATAGCCAAAAAGGAACAAAATGGATGAAGAAACTAGAGGCAAGAACTAAGTAGGAAGAAAATTTGCTTTACATGCAAAGAACCTTGGGAACCAGGGCATAGATGTCTAGGCAAAGGTAAGGTTCGTTATATCGAGGTAGTGCCCGATAGTGATGAAGAAGACAAATCTGATCAAGGTAGTGAACAAGATGATACAAACTAAGAACTATTGTTGGAAAAGAAACATTCACATAAAGATAAGGGTGGTGTAATTGCCACTATGAGCTGTACTACAAGATTCAACTCTTTCAAGGTCAGTGGTGTATTGGAAGGACAAAAGATAGCGTTACTAATTGATAGCGGAGCTACTCGTAACTTTATTGATTCAGCCTTGGTTGCCAAGAAGGGTCTTCAAACAGTTGAGAATGACAGATTTAGTGTGACGATGGCAGATGGATACCAAATGTCTTGCTCAACAAAAGAGGCACAATTGAACATCATAATTGGTGACTATACAATCACCAATCATTTTTATGTTGTGTAGTTGGGTGATACCAATACTATACTTGGTATCCAATGGATAATGTCCATTGGTAAGTATTCACAAAGTTTTCGAACCATGGAATTCAAATTGAAAGTAAACAGCAGCAAGGCAGTATTTAGGGGACTATCTAATGGAGCTCCACGAATTGTATCAGCCAAGAAGATGGAATGCATATTTAGGCATGGAGATGTTGCTTGGCCCCAACACAATGTCTTGTTTCATCCAAATCAATGAGCAGCAAACCCAAGTATTATCATGATGACTTGAAATCCATCTTGGGTAAGCATAGTCTAGTTTTTGGAGACATAACACCTAGAATGCAAACGAATAGAGACTTTGAACACGCCATCGAATTAGTGTTAAATAATAGTTTCGATATGATTGACTTATCTATATATATATATATATATATATATTATCATATTTGATATGCTTGATTACTTTATATATTAATATAAAGTGAATCGGATTCTTTATATTCGACAAGGCTGTTGTTATATCGACCGTAGTCGATGCCTTACATAGATTATATATAAGTTACGATAACTATCGTATGATAGTTATCGTAACACATATATTAATATGTGTTACGATAACTATCATACGATAGTTATATGTAACACATTAGTGTTATGCAAACAGCGCTTTACCTTGTGGATAATCGGCATCATACGAAACGGCATATCTATGTAAAGACATGACTGTACGTGGCATAAGCCACGTACAGTCATGTCTCTACATAGACATGACTGTTATGTTTTATATTTATATATCTTCGTATATGCTGTGGAAACATATCTATTACAGAGTTCATATTACTACCACAGCATATACGAAGAACTTGCATTTGCATTTATAATTCAGTAAATATTCAGATATATATATTGTGAACAAATAGCATATTAGATTCTCTCTATTAAAGATCTCTATTCCTAACAATTAGGAGGTGTCAAAGCGATTATCACTACACCATATAGACACCTCAAGAAGTTTAAGGATGAGATTGAGAAATCTATCAAAGAATTACTTGAAATGGAACGCATAAGACCAAGCTCAAGTCCATTTGCATCTTCCATAGTGTTGGTAAAGAAAAGAGATGAAACTCTCCGATTGTGCATTTACTATTGAGCCTTAAACAAACAAACAATCAAAAATAGGTATCCCATACCCAAGATAGATGAACTATTGGATGAATTGTGTGGTGCGGTTTATTTCTCAAAGATAGATTTAAGTTCAGTTTACCACCAAATAAGAGTTCGGGAGCAAGACATCCACAAGACCACTTTTCGATGTCATTTTGACCATTATGAGTTTTTGGTTATGCCTTTCGGCTTGACCAATGCGCTAGCTACAATTCAATCGTGTATGAATCACATATTCGATAAGCAACTGAGGAAATTATTTCTTGTATTCTTCGATGATGTTTTTATATATAGCAAGAGCATTTAAATCACTTGGATGAAGTTTTGGAAATAATGGAAGCACAGTCATTATATGCAAAAGCATCTAAATGTGAGTTTGGTATGACAAATATTCTATACTTGGGCCATATCATTAGTGAAAAAGTGGTTCAAGCACACCAGAGAAGATTCAACCCATCCTACATTGGCCTCCACCAAAGACCCTCACAGAATTGCGTGGTTTCTATGGGTTTTGTAGCTATTATAGAAGGTTTGTTAAAGGATTTTCCCAACTTGGGGCTCCCTTAACAAGTCTAACCAAGAAAGGAGCATTTAAATGGACAAATAAGGAACAAGGAGTGTCTAATAAATTGAAGGAGATCATAAGCTATTGTCTAGTTCTTTCCCTACCAAATTTTAGTTAGCCCTTTGTGTAGGATTTCACAAATGTGCAAATCCACAGCAAACCAAGATCACCTGCAAGCAAAATACCAAAAGCTGTAGAACAACCTGTAAGAGAGAGAGAGAGCTAGGGTTTGAGAATCTCAGCGGAGTGAGAGTAAAAATGTATATCTCAAAGGAATGAACAATAATTACAAAAAGGCGGCTTATAAGGTGAGAAACCCTAAAGCCGGAGAAAGCTAGGTTTGTGCAAATAATAATTAATAAACATATTAATTATTATGCACCTAAATGACAAGCTTAAGTGTAAAAAGAATAATAGTGACCTTTAATAATTAAATCAGATAGACTTAATTATAAAGGTAAATATACTATTACTCTAACACCCCCGCTTAAGCGAAGCTCAGGAGGAAACTAACCTAGCACAGCTATGAAAGCAAGAAATGGGTCCCGGCAACAAGGCCTGATCAGGTACCCAACAACAAAGAAATCTCTGAGAACCGGGGAAATAGAGAAAA
>MU226547.1:833209-853230 GCA_018584345.1 Thuja plicata
ATGTAGGATTTCACAAATGTGCAAATCCACAGCAAACCAAGATCACCTGCAAGCAAAATACCGAAAGCTGTAGAACAACCTGTAAGAGAGAGAGAGAGCTAGGGTTTGAGAATCTCAGCGGAGTGAGTAAAAATGTATATCTCAAAGGAATGAACAATAATTACAAAAAGGCGGCTTATAAGGTGAGAAACCCTAAAGCCGGAGAAAGCTAGGTTTGTGCAAATAATAATTAATAAACATATTAATTATTATGCACCTAAATGACAAGCTTAAGTGTAAAAAGAATAATAGTGACCTTTAATAATTAAATCAGATAGACTTAATTATAAAGGTAAATATACTATTACTCTAACACTTTGTCCTTGAAGGTGACGCATCAAGAGAAGAAATTGGGGTAGTTTTGACGTGAAATGGGCATCCTATTGCTTTTGAAAGTGGGAAGTTGAAATACAATGAAAGATTGTACTCGGCATATGACAAAGAAATGCTTGCCATAATGCATGCATTAACCAAGTTTCAACAATATCTAGTTGGGTGAAAGTTTGTAATGACAACAGATCATAAAAGTTTGAAATACTTCTTGGAGCAAAAAGATCTTAATGAACAGCAATAGAAGTGGGTGTGTAAGATCCAAGCATACGATATCGATATTGAATATGTAAAGGGAAAGAGACATGTGGTGGTCGATGCCCTATCCCATAAAAAAACTATATGCTCCTTATCCAAGATTTCAACGGATTGGAAGGCAGGCCTACTAGTGGAATATTCAAAGACCACATTTGCAAGCAAACTAAAGGAGGGGTGAATTTAAGACGATTAATATAAGGTCGTTATTATATCATTTATTACAAGGCCCATATTTTTTTAGTGCCAAAATCAAAATTAAAGGAAATCTTGAGAGCTGTCCATGAGACACCGTTGATGAGACATTCGGGATATTTTAAAACCTACAAGAAAGTTAGAAAGAGGTTCTCTTGGAAGGGCCTCAAAAATGATGCCCTTCGCTTTGTTAAAGAATGTACTACTTGTCAACAAAACAAGGCAAACCAAGCCTTCCCATCAAGCCTATACAACCTCTTCCCATTCTAGAGCAAAAATTGGAAAGTGTCTCAATATATTTTATCACCAGACTCCCTAAGGTCCATGGCAAAGATTGTATCTATAAAGTCGGCAATAGGCTGACCAAGTATGCACACTTTTTTGCAATCTCTTTCGAGTACAAAGAGGCAGAATTGTTCTACAAGAAAGTATTCAAGCTACATGGACTTCCAAAAAATATGATGAGTGACCGTGATGGCAGATTTCTTAGATCAAGTTAACGCCTAGTACCAACTTCCATCCGCAAACCGACGGTTAATCCGAAGTTGTGAACAAATGGATCGAAGGCTACTTACAAAACTGTGGCAAGATAGCAAAAGACATGGATTAAATGGCTTCACTAAGGAGAATATTGCTTTAACACTACTTATCACATGTCTATTTGGATGACACCCTTCAAGGTACTATATGAATATGATGTGACATCCTTCTTAGACATGGCCTTCGGAGAAAGTAAGACACCTAAAGCCAAAGATGGGTCCACGAGTGTCAAGATATTCTTAAGTACCTTAAGAATAATTTACAAAATGCCCAAAATCAACAAAAGATTTATACAGACAAGCACTGGGTTGGGCAAATTTTTGAGATTGGGAATTTGGTTTATCTCCGCTTACAACCATATAGATAATCATCCCTAAAGAAGAGCAGTGCCAAGAAGTTGAAGCACCAATTATATGGGCCTTACAAGTTTATCAGACAAATAGGAAAAGTGGCATACAAATTAGAACTTCCGAAAAAACAGAAAAATACAAAATGTATTCCACGTATCATGCCTTAAAAAGGCTCTCGAATAACAAGTTACCACCTCCAAAGAACTTCCACCCTTGGACGAGGAAGGCAAGTTGGTTTTGGTCCCAATGAAGTTATAGGCATAAGGGAGAAGAAGTTGAGGAGTTGAATCATCAAAGAATACCTCATCAAATGGAAGGATTTACCTATGGAAGACACTATGTGGGAGAATGAACAAATCCTCCAACACCCAAATCTACAGTTGCTTGTAGGCAAGCAAATCCAAGGAGGGAAGACTGTAATAACCCCATCCCATTTCTAACACAAAATAAGTAATTGTATGATCCAAAGGCATGGCAGGCCAAGGACATTTCCATTTTGATTAGTTATAGATATAAAATCGATGCAAATGGAAGGAAGAAACAGATCAGTCCAAGACATAAATCACTCCTTATCGCTGTCCATTCTACATAATCGTTGTCAAGGAAGTAATTTCAGATCAACCCCTGAATAGAAATTATCTTCTCTTCCATCACTACCCAGAAGGAGAATCTCGATCTGCAATTATCAACTAACTAACAACAAATTAAGTTGAAGGAAGAGGCACGAATTAGACAATGGTTGCAAAGGTTATGAAAGTTGAGACACAACTTCTCACATCATATCTCATCATGGGGAATTTAAGGATGATCACAAGTTCTACCAAAAGCATCAAAGTATTTTTGCAATCTTGTTTCATATTCACAGCGCTCAAGGAGCCCTACTACAACAAGAAGTGTGCACAAATAGAGCGCAATACTTAGACACGGTGCCAAAGTTTATAGCAGGGATATAAAGGTCAATCAGGCACAACTATTCGATTAAGGCATAGCCTCTCATAACTCTATCGCATGAACATATAGTCTCTGAAACAGTGATAGCTCATATTCCATTCATATTCAAGATACTTATCGTAACAAATTTCATTGACAATAATTCAATATTCAGATCGGATACTTATATATATAAGGAATCAATCATCATGACCATCATTAAGATAGAACTGTTTCCTCAAGCAAATCAAAGGTGGCATCAGAGTATTGGTTTCATGTTATAATTGGTATCTTAATCTATCCATTTGAAGGCAAATTCTAAGTATTCCTTTAAGGGGCATTACAGGGCCAATCTTGAGTATGCTCTCTTGATTTTGGAATCCCAATTACAGGAGAAGAAAACCTATAAATAATTCCTAAAGATTGAAAGAGAGGTTGGCTTCTAGAGAGAATTAGAAGGACTAGAAGAAATGATGTTCTTTTTTTGCAGGTTGCCAAGAAGCTCAATTAATTGTTGAGTTGCAAGGGGAAACTCTATGAAAATTTTCTCAGAGTTGGATAGTGGTGTTGCCGATCTTAACATTTGGGTACCAAGGAAAAACATAAGTTAACGTACAGAGAGGATGACTGTAGTAGCTTGTGATGGTAATGATTGATTAAAGTCTCTACTCCTTGGGGAAACTCTCTCAAAATTCTAAAGAAACATGTAATGCATATGAAAATTCAAAGTGTTTAAGGAGAGGAAAAGCTAATTTCCATATTTGAAAATTAAATCCTTCTAAACTTAAAGAGATCATTTTCATGTGTGAGAATCTTGGTGTTGATAAATTATATCTTATCCTTTTTAGAAAATCTTGGGGTTAGCATGACTCTGAAATATTGCATGTAACAATATTGGGATTATTGAACATCTGTGGTGTGTCGTAGGTGTTTGCTACAACGAAAAGGCTGCCATTCATTTGACCCCTTATTTGTGGCTACATCAAAAATTATCCCTTAGAGAGCTTATCAAAGGGCACAAGGCAACTGGTAAATTCAAGAGGACTTGAAAATCTGCTCATGTCCACAAAGGTACTTTAATGTGTTTTTTATTAGAATATTGTAATATTTCTTTAATGGTCACCTTAGTTAGTCTTTAGTTTATTAGGTAGTTTCTATTTCCGTCTTTGGTTCACAATTGTTTCTTTTAGAAACATCGTCTTTGTAAATCTATATAAGGAGCTTTCATCTCCTCTATTTAATACAACATTGATTTACTGTAACATGGTATCATAGCGGATCGATGGAATTTCATAAAATTTGGCAAATTTTTTAAGAAAAATTCAAGCCTCTTTTGGTCTTGAATTTTTTTCCAGAAATTTGTTTTTCAATTTTTTTAAATAGAAATCGTTGGAAGTATTTTATGAAACATTTGTGGTTCGTCTTCGAAGATTTTTGCTGAAAATCACGAACTTGGTAGAGGGTTTTGATCACATGATTTCCTGGTTTGAGCAAAAGTCTAATTTTAGAGGGTTGCATGTGCTGCATGTACTTGCATGTACTTGCATGTCTTGCATGTTCTTGCACGTGCTTTTTGTGAGTTGCATGTTGCTTGCATATGTTGTTTACCACGCGAAATCTCATGTTTTGCTGCATGAAGGTTTCTCTAATGGATTTTCATAATTTTTTCCTTTTAAAAAAAATTGATGGGTTTTCATAATTTTTCCTTCAAAAAATTTTGATGGGTTTTCATAATTTTTTCCCTTAAAAAATTTCTAATGGGTTTTCATTAATTTTTTCCCTTTAAAAAAATTTTGATGGGTTTTAATAATTTTGCCCCTTGAGAAA
This sequence comes from Thuja plicata, assembly GCA_018584345.1. Classification (NCBI taxonomy): domain Eukaryota; kingdom Viridiplantae; phylum Streptophyta; class Pinopsida; order Cupressales; family Cupressaceae; genus Thuja; species Thuja plicata. The sequence continues at coordinate 837,676 of MU226547.1, forward strand.
AAATTATTTTGGGTTTATAAATTTTTCCTCAAAAATTAAGGGTTTGCTCCTGTCAAGGAGGGCTCTTTGGTTTCTAGAAAGGTTTTACGATTTTTTCCTTAAAAATGATGTTTTGTATGCTGATCCATGTCTCGGATTTTGTGCCAGCTATCTATTTGTTTTTTTTTTATTTTATCCTCAAAAATCATTTCTGGATTCTGTAATTCGCAAAGTTGTGTGGGATTCCTTGTGGGTTTTTACCCTTTTTTCCGGAAAAAAAAAAAAAAAAAAACAATGATTTGTAATCTTGGGGTTCACGATTTTTTCCTCAAAAATTGTGACTTTTTGCAATCTGTCCTAGGGCATCGTGCTCTTCTATAAAAAATTTGGAGGGTTTGTCGATTTTTCCTCAAAATTATGGCAGTTGTTCTTGGTGTGTGTCTCTGGCTACAAGGAGGGATAGCTCTATTATCCAACATTAGGTTGGACGTTTTGTGATGATTTTTGGTCAAAAGTTTTGCAGATTCTAAGAGGGTTAGTGGCAAACTCATTTCAATGGCAAAGTTAGTGTCAGACTCTTGTCTCTTCTTGCAGAGCATTCAAAAGAAGGGGGCACCCTTCTCTATTTTTTTTGGACGGATTTTGGTTACTCTTGGTCATTGACATTCTGCGGATCTAGGGAGGGTCTCACTAGCAGCAGAATGTTCTAAAGAATTTATGACCACAAGACATGTACAGTCTTTTGCAAGGTAGTTAGACGATGACCATTAAGGGAGTGTATTAGAATATTGAAATGTTTCTTTAATGGTCATCTTAGTTAGTCTTTCGATTATTAAGTAGTTTCTATTTTCATCTTTAGTTTACAATTGTTTCTTTTAGAAACATCATCTTTGTAAATCTATAATAGGAGCTTTCATCTCCTCTATTTAATACAACATTGATTTACCGTAACATTTTTTCGCTGATGAAAATGATTGTGAAAGGATTTTCCACAGAGGCCCGTGGTTCTTCTAGAATGCAAGTCTATTCATGGACTACTAGTACCTAGGATTTAAACCAAACAGGAAAATGCCATCAAAAGCCCCCATTTGAATCTGATTGTACATATTGGCACATGAATTCTAGATAGACTATGTTTTTTGTGAATATTGAGAATTTTATCAGTAGATCAATTCTAGCATCAAAGTCCACAAAAGGCAGAGGGGTGTCCAATTATTCAACTATACATGTCGATTTGGAACTAGATTGTTTCCTTCCAAGAGCATTAAGCTGCAATCTAGCAGCACTGAATGGGTGAAACAGATGGACAACAATGTATTCGTTGATGTTGTAGATCCTGCCATGAATTTGGCCACCTGGTCCATGATGCCCATTTCTCCCAAATAGCAGAGATGCCTCTAGAGACACAAAAGCCAAAAAGAAAAATGTAGGTAAATAAAGAAGGATTCTAAAAGCTGAAAAATGAAGTATAACGGAAAAAGAAAAGGGAACAAAATTTAAGAAAAAAGGAAAGGCGAGTTAAAAAAAATAAACTTTGAAAGATAGTGAAGTAAATCAAATAAAGGAAATAAATTATTCAGACAAGATAGAGTGAGAAAACAAAGTAGGTTTGCTAAAGAGGGAATACATTTGCAATTCTACAAGAGGAGTTTATCACAGAAATTCATGAGTAATCAAATAAGAAGGTAAATTCTGAGGATACTGCAACGCAAGGGTACACTCAAATCGAAGAGAAACCAAGCCGAACAAGAGGATACAAGGCTATGAAGAAGAACACAACCCTGTGTAGATGTCATTGAGAGGACACTAGAGTATGATGCCCAGAGTCTAATTTTCAAAGTTAGGGAAAGTAAAGTACAGTCTACACTTGGGAAGAGAGCCCCAAAGATATACAAGATGAAATAACACTGAAGAAAAAATACAAAAGCAAACCATGGTTTGGGTTGCCTCAAGTTCTCAATTTAGCCTTGAAGATGCTATGAGAAACTATAATGTGAAAAATCCTTGATATGGACTGGCTCGGGAGGAAAACAATGATGAGGAAGGTCTGGAATGCACTTGTTAAAGAATCTGATTTATAGCAAATAGAAATAGGAAAGTAGTATATAACAAATGTTGATAGAAATATTTCCAGAATTACTTGCTGGTCGAATATGTATAAGACTTGCATTCAATATTTTGTATATGCTTTTCTTTAATGGATCAATGAATGGATACATATATGGGAGGCAAGTTAGTATAGAGGCATGTCCTTGACTCTATATTAACGTACCTCTCCAAAGAGTAAATAGCTGTTTATAAAACCAATATAAACAAAGTATTTATCAAATACATATATATATATATATATAATAATTATAATATTTATTGATATTATTATTATTATATATATATATATGTTGATATATATACATATAACACAATTTGGTCTTTTCTCATAATATTAAATTTAATATCTCACTCATTTTATCTGATCGAAGCTACAAACATCAACACTCCCTCTTAGCTAGGGAAGATAAAATCCATCAAGATGCAAATCACAATAAATCCATTAACTGTGAAAGAGAGGAGATATCACCTCACCGTGATATCAGGAGATATGGTATATACAAGAATATCAAGTCACATGATATTCACCATAGCTCATAAATGTCCATGGTATGAGCACTGACATCACATCTCATGATGTCTACCATAAGGATACTAAGTTTACGTAGAGACATGTCACTACATGACATGTCTCATACGATCCAATCAATATGTAACATGATGTTTAGTAATGTCAACCGATACTCACTTAATCGGTATTCATTAGTTATCACTGACACTTGTTTTCAGTGCTTGTTAATATTAATATTGATATAAATCGATACTCAAATCACAGCCTCATTAATATTATTGATTCTCATTAATCATTAACCAATATACATATTGGTATCATTAGATGTTATCTTTGATAGCATATAATGATATCAATATATATAATGTGAATCGATACTCAATATAGATGAAGGCACTAATAAGTATTAACAATATAATTAATATTAATATAACTCATAGTATCAGCAGTATGATTTATATCAATAATAATCACAGTTTATATCATGTATATATAATATCATCTATATTAACAATATTAAATATATATATATATGATTAGCAACTTATAAATAAATATGATAACCAATAATCATAACAGTAATACAGAAGAAGGATAAGTGATCAAATGCTCAAGGCCGATAGGCAACTTATGCATTTGATTTCATTGATAGGAATAATCCGATCAAAGCTACAATATATTAACACTCCCTCTTAGCTAGGGAGGATGATTACTATCCACATGTAGACACAATAGGTCCATATATTGTGTGGGAGGGATATCACTTCAGTGTGATATCAGAAATTATGGCATATCCACGGATATTAAGTCTAATGATATCCACCATAAATGATGTTCACCATACTCACAATATCTTTTTTGGTATGTGCACTAGAATCAAGTCACATGATGCCTACCAAAAAAAAATATCTGCTCATGGCATATCCACGGATATTACGTCACATAATATCCACCATGAAATATCTCCATAATATAACTTATTGTGGCTATCCATAAATATCAATCTTCATGATGTCCACCACTTAGTTAATATTACTTAAGAGATAACTATCATGACATGTCCACGGATATCAAGTATCATGATATCCTTCATAATAGATTTTCCAAGATATCACCTCACGTGATATCCACCACCATGGCTTTCCATAAATATCACTTCACGTGATATCCACCATTATGGATTTTTCATAGATATCACCTTATGTGATATCCACCATTATTGTGAGATCGTCACCTCACAATGATGGTAAGATGTAACAGTGTTCATCATTGAGAGATCGTCATCTCTTAATGATGTTAATAGGGGGCCCATAAGCTAATAAAGTCATGGAATCACACACATGACATCCACCATGAACCATATCAGGGGGTGGATCCACCATGGCTACTCCAAGGGGGTGGAATAAGGGCTTTCACCTCAAACTTCTCTCTCACAAAGAAGAATGCATTAAAGTACATATCAAGAAATCATTGATGCTGATACTCCCTCTCAGCAAGGGCTTCATTCTCCACAACTCCAAGTTTGTCTCAAAATGCACAAACTTTACTTTGGTAGGAGGCTTGGTGAGAATATCGCTCGCCCGTTCTTCAGTGATAATGTACCTCGTCTGAATACTAGAGAAACCATCTCTCCATGGTCTACTCCCTTTGAATCAAGATCCTCAGATGTCAACTGATGCAGATTCTCTAGCTACTCCCTCTGTCACGAAAGTATACCTTGTTCACATACTTCAATCATGGAAGATATCTTGCTCCAAGAGACTCTCATCATTTGGCACATGATTTATTTGTTCAATGATCACAACAATGTTTGTAAGATCAATCTCTCGTACACAAATGCACTTGTCTGATTTCATAGTAACATGAGTGAATGTAATAAGCTGTGTATTTATCCCTAGGCTTGGCAACAACAAACATTCATGATAATGTGGCTTCCATCTGAAGCTCCAAGTACATGCATCATCCTCTTGACTTTCACCTTAAAGGTTGCCTGAAATGTCAAACTTCTTCTGAGTATGATATCAACCTTCTGACCTTCTCATCCAAGGTTGCCTCTAATAGATTGTCACACTCCCTCTACAACTGATGTCCATCTTCAACTCGGTCCCATAACTGCAAGCAACAAGTTCTTTCTCCCTTGAATGCAATCTCTTATACTTCTTGATCCGTCCTGAAAGCATTTCAGAGAGATTACAAATAATTCATAAAACCAAACTATCCCGAAGGGAAATACTAATGATATAAGCATACAAGATTTACTATTCCAATGTTATAGCTCAGACATTCATGTGCATTTATCAACCATGGAATACTTATCTTTTATTTAATAGATCTCAGGTGTTTCCTTTCGTAAGGTGATCTCAAATATGGAATATCTTGCACAAACTCGGCCTTTAGAGGCCATGGTCCTTCGGGGAGCATCATGTACTTTTGAAGAGACCATGTCAATACGAATAGTAGGGAGATTCCATGTTTGCTTAAATACCTCACACCCTAGCGATGTACTAGCTCACGCCATTGTGAATGCAAGCTGACAGTGCTTGTGACGAATTCGTTCCTTAAAATGGAACCCTTCACCAATATACAAACCTTACAATTTGTGAAATAATATTCACATCCTCTTATCTTCATATCATGAAGCAATTCAAATCAACTCTCCAATTGCATTAATGTTTCAATCGCTCTAAACATTCTCGTTCACTACCAATGGTAATTGAAGTCGCAATAAATACTCACAGAAATAATTGTGCACAGACAGGGATCCTCAACTAATCTCCTATGTTTGCACTTAACCACAAATCTCAAAATCCAATATGTTCCATGGGATGGTATCTCTCAGCGGCATTATATCAAGCGTTGCCTGTGCCTTTTCTAACTTTGGTTTAAGACATCCCCCTTATTCTGCTAATGATGATTCCATGTTTGGATTCATGGAATGAATTGTTCGATATATATTGAAATGAAGGGGCTCCAATATGAGAAACGTGAGTCCTCTTGCCTCTGAGAATGACTTCCAATCCAATGTTCATTGTGTTATGTGTAAACACATGGTGCAATAGAACTGGGGATTTAAGGTCTTTGTCTCCTTATTACCAGCAGCAACATTCAACTTCCAAACTTTGTCGTGTCTCTTCTAACTGGAGCGATGCAAATACAAAGTTATGACAGTTATAAAGCTCACATGGAGAATAACCACGTTGTCACCAAAAGTCTTCCCCACTGAAATTGATGGCATTAACCAACAGCAAATGAAACTTGATATTTGGATCAAGCACTACAACCACGATATCAACACTTTGTGATGATGACAGAAATGTCACAATCTATGAAGTAAAAAATATCCTGCCCACGATCTCCACACATTCAGCAGGGCACAGTGTACTTCCATCGGCGGATGCAGTGAATGTCTTCACTTACCAAACTAGCGGCTCACACTCTCCTGGCCACTTGCAATTTCCCGACAATAATTTGTTGAGATCCATTCGGCTCATTGCCCTCACAGGAGTCCACAAAGAATCACCAGAAGATCTCCTTTTATTCCTACACGGACACGGGCAATCTCGACCCGCAAAAACATTGTTTCCGAAGACCACATCAGCACAGACCAACGAGCAACCCACTCTCGTGGCTCTTTCATCTCAGGCATCGGTGATCTCAACCTTTTTTTTTTCCCACAGTGGCACTCAAAATCCATGAGCAACGATCTCATTCCCGACGATATTGATTACAGTCCGATAAGACCAACCAATCATGATCAACAGCGCTTAGATTCCACTCACAGCCATTTCTCTACAATGTATATCTGACACTCACTGTCTGATTCGAGTATTCTTGGCGGCCTAAGACAACCATGTAACCACCTTTCGTCATTTGGCTATGTCAAGCAATCATTAACCGCCTACAAATCACGGGCTTCCACGCGGTTTTTTTTTTGTGATAGTTATCATTCTCTCCTTTCTTGTCGACATATCCATAACCTGCGGAAGATGATCTAAGCCATTCTACTGAGTCGCAATCCTTGTAGATATTTACTCTACATTTTGGCCATCTTTGGTGAGGACAGACTGCTCGACGCAGTTCCATACTTCCTCTCAGGGTTCAAGGATCTCTGATTAATGATATTACCAAGGAGTCACTAATATGATTGCAGCACCAAGACACTGTGTATCGCCAAGCAGATCGCAGGTATTGCATACCAAATGCGCATATATCATTTGCAGTATGCTACTGTGTGTAATCGTTGCTTAGTTTGAATTCGCTGAGTCAATTCGCCACTCAGATCGCATATATCAAGGATAGTTTAATACGATGATTTACAATGACTTCATGTAATCCAATATAGTGGGATAATTTCCGTTGTAGCAAATACCATAAGAAGTGAATATAATTAATAATGTCTTTCTTACTCAACATATTAAGGTTTTGGATGCTGCCATCCTCCCGAGTCAAGTAGTGTTCCACACCAAATAAGAACTCATGTCGTCATCGAGCCCTCCGTGATTGCCACCCTTATGTGATTCACATTGCTAAATTTACATATAACTTCCTCTGTCGAGAATCATATGTTGAGGACAATTCATAGTGGCAATAATATTTCTCCATCGATCCCTTAAGTAATATTTCCTTATAAATCTGATTTGATCTTCCTTAATCTAGCTCTGATACCATGTTAGAGAATCAGATTTATAGCAAATAGAAATATGAAAGTAGTATATAACAAATGTTGATAGAAATATTTCCAGAATTACTTGCTTGTCGAATATGTATAAGACTTGCATTCAATATTGTTGTATATGCTTTTCTTTAATCGATCAATGAATGGATACATATATGTGAGGCAAGTTAGTATAGAGGCATGTCTCCTCAAGGAGACATGACTATATTAACGTGCCTCTCCAAAGAGTAAATAGTTGTTTATAAAACCAATATAAACAAAGTATTTATCAAATACAAATATATATACACATATATATCAATATATATAATAATAATAATAATATCTATTGTTATTATTATTATTATTATTATTATTATATATATATATGTTGATATATATACATATAACACAATTTGGTCTTTTCTCATAATATTAATATCTCACTCATTTTATCTGATCGAAGCTACAAACATCAACAGCACTAAAGATGATGAATCATGAGACAGCTTTGTCAATGAGATGCAACATAAAAAATAAAAAAGCTGGGAAGCACTTTTGTAAACACCATGCAAAGCACAAAGTAAAGAAAAGCTCGCATGCAATGTGAAAAGCAAAGTAAATCTTGCATGAAATACAAAAAGCATGCATACACTTGGTCTAAATTTCTCAATATGATTTTTAGCATAGTTGGAAAACTTGCCAAGGCCTGAAAAGAAAATCAGGAAAAACTCGGCCAGTTTTCGGCAAAAAACTCGGGAACTTAAAAAACTGCTTAAATTTAATTAGAAATGCGTTTTTTTGCAAAATTCAATGAGAAGATGCGTCCAATGAGTCACTTAATGAGAACACAAAAGAAACAAGCTGAGTCTAGATATATTTAAATGCAAAGTAGGTACAAAATCGCATTCTCATGAGGAATGCAAATAGCTAGAAGCCTGGAAGCAAAATAGTAAATAGTTTCTGTAAAACTAAAAGTAAATACATCATTACAATTACATCTTCCTCTTCCCAGCTCTAGACAAAAATAAGGGAGAGGTAGAACTAGAGAGTCTAGTCCTAGAACTAGAAGCTTGCACTAGGCGTGACTCTGCCCCCTCGCTCGGTATCTCTGATGATGCGTGTGGCTCGTCCTCCATCCTGGATGTAGCTCCTTCTAGCACTAGCAATTAATACACTCAGATCTGAAAATATAAATGGTATAACAGCCAATTGCAATCCCCAAATAAATTCTGAAATTTGATTTCTGCTGCTAGAAATGTATTACAATAAAATTGTTAGTAAAGGCACTCTCAACCCTAGATTTGTAGCCATTTGACCTGTCAAAAGGCTGGAAGTCAGCATAAAAGCCTCTAATGAGATTCACTCTTGCTCAGATATTAATGGCAGCAATTAATAAAGCATATGGCCACTCTAAATGGCAGAAATCTCCTCCAGAAAACCCTCAGATCTGCATTCCCTGCTGTTGGAAATGCTGCTGATGACTAAAAATGCTGGTGTTACCACTGATCCATGTCATCAATCACCCAAAACAAACCCTGGTACGGCACAGAAGCCTAATGGGATGGTTCAGTAAGCTGGAAACACATACACATTTGCTGATTAAGACCCAATCTGCCTCGGCCACAACTGTACCATGCAGATGATTCTAAATTCTCTGTCTTGCAAGGTGGCACCTCGCTTACATGACTGTTTCCTGATCAACAATGGCTGAATAAGTACAAAGTAGCAGCTGGGTAACTGCCATTTTTTGCTTTAAACGCAGGTATTTTCCTGCGGCCGATTACTTAGCTCGGACTTGCCAAGTTTTCCAGAAAAACTCGGCAAGTACTCGGCGAGTTTTTCTGGAAAACTCGGCGAGTGAACTTTGGCGAGTTAAAGTCAGAAAAACTCGCCGAGTATTCGGCGAGTCTTCCATCTATGATTTTTAGTAAGAAAGTCTATTGCTTCAATTCAAGTATTATAAATATGATAAATACCTCTTGCTAGTATAGTATTTACCCTTTATTCAAAAAAAAAAAAAAAAAATATTATTCAAAATAATTGACTAAAATTTATTCAGACACAGCTCTTGTAGCTCTGCTGGTAATTCTAGGAGTGTGCATGGAAGCAGCTGGCAGCTACATCGGGTTGTGTTATATCATTCAGATTCAGTTTAACTTTATGTTTCAATCTCAAGTCTGTTTATCCAATCTCATAATTTACCATTCATTCTCTTTAGTCATCCCATTCACAAGATGCTTTTTTTTATCTGTTAACTTGGTAGAATAATCAGTACTCTCTTTGGCTGGATCTTGAAATTAATGGACAAAAAATTGCAGTGTATCAGCCCCTGTTCTTATTTGTACTTATTCTATTCAGAAACAGTCAGCCAGAATATTAATCCCTATCATTCTTGGATTGTTGGATTAATCTGCATAAATCTGTCTGTAGGTCAAGTTCTCCTAAGTCTTGCAATGTTTCTATGTGATCATTTGCAAAGGGAACCTAAACTCCGTTTTCTTATCAGAAATTGTCATAACTGCCACAGATTCAATTAATAATGCTTGTAAGACAAGTAACACCTGTATTTTGTTCTCCATTTTGTCCAATCATTTACTTACACTACAGAGGTATATTAAAACGGATATTTAAGAAAATCAAATGAGAAAATTAGCATTACAAACTTGCAACGTCTTCAATGTCCGACCATATTCTAGTTGCCACAGATTTATACTGATGGTGCTAATAATATATTAGTTTATTTCTAAATAATAATAATATATTGGTCTATTTCCATTTTTGCTTAGTAATTTAGTCAGACCATATTGATCGACAGAGTCGGAATATAATGTATTATTTCCATCTTGGATCTTTTTGTTTGTCTCTGGGTTGCGAAAGCCTTTAGAGTTATTGAGATATCGGTTGTTCTGAATTGCTAGTGGCAGATAGAGTGTATTTCCCTGTGCAGATGTGGGCAGGAATCTGAGTGATTTGCCTGAGACGTGAGATGCTATTTTCACAATTGTAATTAAAGGTATCTTCTACAGAAGTCACCCCCAAAACCATACAAGAGAGATGGGTTTCAGATGCCATCTTCAGATATGTCATATATAAACTTGGAAAGCAGCTCATTAAAAGCTTTATGATCAAAGGATGGGAACACAGGTGGTAGAATTTGTGAGGAGCACGCAGCAAGTACTCCTGCATCTTCCATGATATTGGAAGGCACTGAAATTGCAAAAAGAAGTACAAACAAGATGGCACCCAGTGACATGAACTCTCTATTTTATTTTTGGCAATATATTATAGTTAACTTTACCCATGCCCTCACCAAGTGATAAAAGTGAGGAGTCCCAAAGTGGAGCCCTAGATTCCAATCCCTAAGGAAAATGATGAAGTGTTGAAACTGGGTAAAATTATAAAATAACATATCCAACTCCCTGGGTGACTAACAGCCAAGGCCAGATGCAAGTACTGAGGGACTTTGACCGAAGAGATACCCCTTTGTTGTGGCATCTCAGCTGAAATTTCCCCCTAAAAGAGCATTTATCAAATCAATAAAGAAAGCAGATAAAGGAGCCCAAGAGGTTGTTGTGTAATGCATATGGGAAGATTCAAGCATTACCCACGTTCAAAGCTCTTTTGAATTTGGTCCATGCATAATCCACACCCAACACCTAATCAAATATGGCCCATAACCTCAACCAAGATATAACAATCAAAAACAAATTGACTCATTTAGAGAAACATACTACAACCAATTATGGGTGCAGCATTGCCTTACCCGTAGTTGCTATGGTATTTAGTTGGCATTGCAGTCATCTTTACATAATTTTCGCTAAATCAGGTAATGTATTAAAAGTTTTTGACTCCATGGAGCTATTGGTCTAGCCAACACTTCCCAAACTCCTGTTTATAATGCACGTCTTTAATTCAAGAAAAAATGATAGAATACCATTCTAAATATTCCCATTCAAGTATATTTAAGATGCCAAGGTTCAAACCCGGTGGACTGCCCGTGGATGCATGTCTCCATTTGGCAAGGGCAACGGCTACTGTTTTTCAATATTCCAACCGTGAACGGTGACTACCAAATCAAATCTAGCCTTCCCATTTTTCAAAAATATTGAGTTCTTATGAGACTTTCTTGCTCATACCTGAGAGGAGTTGGGGCATTCATGCATGACTCTATCGTGGCCTTTATGCGCTGGGACTGTTGGCTGCCTGCACCAGATGAGGCTTTTGCAGGTTTTGCATTTTTCTTCTTCACTACGCTCTTTTTTTTAGGCTGAACTTTGCCCTTGGCTGTCGCGGCTCCTCTAGTTAACAGTGTTGGCTGAATCAATGGCTGCAACACTGAAGAGGTTAAATAATTCAGACAGTTTTTTGAAGCATTTGAGAGGCACTTCCTCCATAAAGATTCCATAGGCTTACACAGGAGATTCAAACTATGCCGATCAACTCTGAGTTAGTTTTTGTCACTAAATCTTAAGTGCATTTGGTCATTTCAAGGTAGGTGTCAATGTTTTACAAGTATCCCGAACTGACGAAAAATTAGAAAAATGGTTTAAGGTTGTCCTCCTAAACAATTTTCCTTTACAATTATTTTCATTCTACTATTTTTTTTTTTAACTCTTTTCTCCTTTCTTGTCCTATTAATTTTGAAAGGAAAGGAAAGGTAAGGTAAGGTTCTTTTATAGTCTATCATACCAGTCATATGTTTTTGGATCTATATATAGTGACTTGGATCTATATATAATGACAGCAATATGGGACTACCATGTACTTCTTGCGAGAGGCACCTAATTGTCATACAAATGAGGTGTGTACCCCCTTGTGGGATAGATAGATAGATAAAAATTTAACGTCCACAAGGCTAAATATTGCATATAGGACAGCTAGGAAACTTAAGCCGACACCAATAACTCGGTTCTTTTGTTGTGCAAGTTGATGATGAGCACACCTAACTTCTCAATGTACTCATCGTTGAATAGGTTATGCCAAGAGCTGTCAATATAGTATCTGCAAATTTAACCATGTTGTCCTTGTATGCTTCACATTCTAAAACAAAGTGATGTTCGATTTCCACTTTCCCAAAATTGCAAAACATGCAAATTCTCTCTTCCCAAGCCTCCTTTGGCCTCTTCCAACATTCGGTCTCACAGCGAAGTCGATGAGAGTTGGTTATTAGCTGAGTAATAAGAATTTTAGCTCTCCAAGAAATGTTGGTCCCTATGTACGCTTTTTGGAGTTGATCACATGCGGGGTTGAACTCATTGAAATAATATATTTTCTTCCTTCCAATCCCATTTCCCCAATTTCTCTTGTAAAATTTCTCCATAACGAAGACCTTTATTTCTTTGTTATTTATGGGGCACATATTGAATTGAATATTCCATTTACTCATTCACTTGATGTTTTGTTGCATCCACATCTTTTTTCGTTTGCACAATATATCATTAAAGACAATGTTAGGCCATTTATCTCCTTCCATTTTGTTGATTCTTTTTAGATAGCTTATGAGGGATTTGAACTTGTGACCTATTAATTGATGAATTAGAATTTATTCGCATTTGGGCAGGTTAACTTGATAGGATTATATGTAATATTATGAATTGGAAAATTATTATAGGTTAAGTTGGTAGGATTATTTGTTATTATATAGTTATGTCTTTTGGCATAATTATATATATATATATATATATATATATATATATATATATATACAAATGATAAAGTAAAATGTAAGAAATTATAAGTTAGTTAATGAATGAATAAGCATTAAAATGTATCTAGGAGCGGCTAGCGGGGGGTAATTTTAGTTTTATTAGGTATTTAATCTTCATACTCTTATTTTGTATTAATGAGCAAGGATCGAAGTTTTTCTTTCTGGTTCTTTTCTCCAGAGCTCTTTGAACCAGTTTATATTAATAAAATATTATATTAAGTGGCATTGACACCTTTTACAAAAACAAGATTGTCATCATAATAAATGTAGCAAAGCAATTAATATTTTTTAGTGTTACAACAGAGACATTATTTTCTAAGTCTATATTATAATAGTTTTTAATGAAGAACAATTATTGCAATATATTGTGTCTTTGTTTCTTCATGTTTTCTTCTTCTAATGTGTGATGATTACACAATCTGGGTATCCTCCTTGTCTTTTTAATTACAATTTGAACGTTTTTGTGTATCTTTTGTAGATATTCTTTACAACCTTAATGTGATTGTATTTGTATTACTTTGGTCTCTACAATGTAAGAAAACACATTTATCGATTTAATATTTTTTTCTTTTTGATTTTTTAGCTTATAAGTGAAATACATGAAGAAAACACCACTTTAAATAAATTATTTGAAGTTCAATACTAAATTCTATGAAAATGGACATAAAAGCATAGTATAGAGTTGTATATAAGAAATATCTTCATGAAATTAGTTTGCAAATATGATCAATTCAATTATGAAATCTAAACAATTAAGCTATTGAATCAAAAATACAAGCAAGAAGCATCTCATGGCTCCCTATCTAGAAAAACTAATCAAATGCTCTCAACTTAGCATCCATTAGTGACAGTCCTAGAATGATAAATTAAGCTTTAAATTGTGCAATTCTACCATATCATAGTTCAATTGTACTACAATTGCTCCAATATGATCACTATTATGCAAATTCACAAATGAAATCCTATGATTATGAAATGAATTGTCTATAGTAATGATGCTCTAGATAATTGGATGATTTACTCTAAGATGCACTCCTATTTATAGGATTTCCATATTTAGGAGGATGATTTAGGTTGACTCGTGATTAGAGGTGAGCTAGGTTGATGGTTTCAAATGTTGAGACAATTTAAATATTGGTTTCAAATGTTGGAGCAAAGAGACAAAATGGAGGGTCAAGATGCAACTCCAAGATAAGTGGTGTATATCCTTGATCCATGTGAGCTCATTCTTCCATTCTCATTGGTTGATTTGTTTTTTGTCCCATGTAGTGGGTGAGAATAATAAGAATTATTAATTGATTTATTTTAGCCATGTCTATCCTTAAATAGGTTGGATTTAATTTGATTTAAACTATATAATTAATTGATCTTTTTTATTTAATTAATCCCATAGCTTTGATTTTCAATTAATTCATGATTTTTGATTGATTGCTCACTTGATCTTTGCTTGATTTGGCTTGACCAATTTTAGGTGTCTACAAGAGTGTATAAAGATCATAAAGTTGCTAGAATAAAGAGGCAACCATATTGTGAATAAGAAATTTAATACATAAAATAATGGAATGATGCAAATAGGGAAGCATTTTTATTTCATCTAATGTTTACAATGATGATGGTTATAAAATGAGTGTAGTGAAGGGTCCTTCAAGGTTTTATATAACCATCCTATGTCCTTCCTTATTGTAGCATTAATGGCACATGCATACATGCAAATGTCATAAATGAAATATGCATATAAACTTAGCATGTCCAAACAAACACACACAAATATCAAAATGATAAGTATGTTGAGGTTATTAATGGAGAGAATGTGGTTTCTTAGTGATCCAACGACATGATGCTAGTTGTAAATATGTTTTTTAAATGAGAGAAGAGGCTTAAATTTATAGATTTTTCATGGGGAAATTCAATGGCCAAGATTGAATGTAAAATAGATAGTTAGTATTAAATGGGAATACAGTCTTAGATTGGAGGCTTAGCCTTGATTCCTAAGGAGAAGCGATGTGTAAGGGATAAGTGTGCTTACACATGCATGGGCATACATGGTGAAGCTAACAAAAGGAACATGTTTTATGACATGTGTAAGAGATAAGTTGACTTGTGAGTCACATATGTAAAAGGTAGAGGGCTTGTGAAAGTGACATGTGTAAGAGGTGATTTGATTTTTCTTGCTCACACATGTGTGAGAAAGAGGAGGATAGCTTGTGACATGACTTGTATAAGATATGGAGAGTTTGCATCTCCCAAGTGTGTGATCACCAAATAGAATATTTGGTCACAAGTTGAGCTGGAAGTGGGAGAAAGTGACATAAGCATGTCAAGTCACATGTTTATAAGAGGGTGAATTAAAAATTATAAGAAATAGTCACATGTGGATAAAAGTGAATTAATAATTAGAAGAAATGTTAATGAGGTTAAAAAAGGAGGTTAGTTAATTAATTAAACAAATCAACTAATCATGATTTAGAGGTGATTTGATTTTTCTTGCTCACACATGTGTGAGAAAGAGGAGGATAGCTTGTGACATGACTTGTATAAGATATGGAGAGTTTGCATCTCCCAAGTGTGTGATCACCAAATAGAATATTTGGT
>MU226547.1:861071-913739 GCA_018584345.1 Thuja plicata
AAACCCCTCTCCAAAAAGAGATATAAAAGCAAGCAAAAGACAAAGAATGACTTCAAGAGACTCTCTCAAAGCCATGAGTACAATGCATGCTACCAACCCCCCCGAGAGAGGGGGTCGAGGCTCCAAAACCCCCCATAATGAAAGAACCCCTGAATCAATGAACAAGCCATTGTGACTCCAATGCAAAGGAGTGAAAGATAGTGAGTACTGAAGAGGTAATCTCGAAAGAAGAGGTGTCACTGGAAGGCTGAGCTGATGCTCAAAGGAGTAGACACGAGGATCCTAAAATGGAATCCCCAATGCAAGTGGTATTACAGGTGTGCTGACACTATCATGAGAGAGGAGATGAGTGTCCTCTATAGAATCCTCAACAATTGCACCTGGTGGCTCGATGAATGGAGCTGGAGGGTCTGGCAGTGCTGAAAAAGAGTCCTGCTAAAGAGAAAAAACCTCAACAAGATGTGGTGTGGTAGTCACAACAGTGGTCTCAGGAACAACATAGAGGTTCAAGTGACTTGACTGCACCACATGATGCTCTTGCAGAATAGGAGAGCTGAGCTCTGATAATGGAGATGGTGGACCAAAATGTGTGAAGGTGTACAGACGGGTGGAATGATCAATTGTCCCTATAGCAACAATGCCACCTATCGCACTATCCTGAATGAAGACTGAATCTGGCATGAACTCAACTATCTTCCCTGATCCACTGTGTGTGATCTGGTAAATCAAGAGAAGGTTTGCAGATAGAGATGGAACATACAATACATCAATGAATGTGCCATCCTGAATGTGTACAGAACCTTTCCCGTAGACTGGAATAATAGTGTTATTACCCATGAGAATGTGAGGAATAGGAGAAGCCTCAATAGAAGAGAAGATCTCTAGAGAAGACGCCATATGGTGAGAAGCACCTAAATCCAGTATCTAAGGGACCTGGCAAGGGGATGCAACGGAAGCCCATAATGCATGAACCTGTCCAAAATCCTATCCAGATGTCGAAGATGAGGTAGAAGAATAAAAAGTAGACCCTTGTGAGGTGGAAGAGGATGGAGAGGAAATAGTGCTCTTCTGAAGGAGAGCTTGCAAATCTGCAATCTGTTTCTCATAGCCATCAAATCTCTTCTGAAAACAATGTGACTCATCATGAGGCCCCTTCTGACAATAGGAACATGTAGGGTTCTTAGTCTTCTATTTCTCCTTCTTAGAAGGAGATGGTGAGCCAGTAGAGTGCTAAGAAGAGGAATTAGATATCTGCTTCGGCTTCAGCTTCTGTGTATCCTGAGATGACTTGGCAAGCAATTCCTATGACTGTGAACCGGTAAGAGAATCCATCTGACTGAGCTTGGACTACTCACACATTAACCTATCATAGAAGGTCTCAAAAGAGGGCATAACATGTCGTGCACCTAGTGCATCCATAGTGGAGTAGAAGGTAGAAGTGAAAATCTGATAAGGGCCACGAAGCTTTGAGAGTATCAGAAAGATACACTCATCATCTGACTTTGTCTTTCCAGCAAACTATACAATAGATTGAAGAGACTTGAACTTCATCAGGAAGTCCTCAATGCTGGTGAATGATTCAAGTACCAAGTAGGTGAACTCTAAATCTATCTGGAGAACCCTGAACTGATTCATTGTGCCAAACAAGGTGGAAAACTTGTCCCACATATCCCTGGGCGTGGTCAGACCATCCAAGTGGAACAACAACCCATCTGAAATATTCATGGCAAAGAGGCCCATTGCCTCATCCATCCTATTTTTGTGCATAAGAGCCTCATATGGCCTCTGTAGAACTAGCTGAGCCACATCCAGGCAGGACCATAAACCTTGTGACATGAGGATTCTAGTCATTTGTGGCTTCCATGTATGGTAGTTATGTGGAGTCAGAACGACCATGGATGTGTTTGACATTGGGAGAATAAGATGGAAGTAGAAGGGTCTCTCTAAATTTAAAATGCAGAAAGAAATATGCACCCCCCACAAACTATCAAACTAACTCCTGTACACCACAAAATGAAGCAAAAAACACAAAGAACAAGTGAAAAACCTGAGGTCCAAATGCAGAGGAGGAAAATAAAGACTCAACTTTGATGCCAAAAATAGGAGCTCAAATGGTGGAACTAGAGATCAAGACCAGTATCATCACGTCTGGCTTGGAAACACCTTTCCTGCGATATTTTATTTTTTGAAAACGGACACCATATGCTCAAGTTACGGCCAAAAAACCAAGTGCCCCTCCGAAAACCAACTCTCTGGAAAAAAACTAGACACTGGATAAAATTTGACGTGAAAATGCCCGTCATTGTCCACTGGCAAAAAATTGATGGTCGTCGAGGCTGTCGCCGAAAAAAAATTTCAGTCACTGAAAATTGCAAAAATTGCAGGCAAATTTGAAAAACCGTCGGAAAAAAACTTTTCTGGCCGGTGATGTCAGCAATGACGTCACCTGGCAGTTGGCGGAGAACCTGGTGGTAGGTTGGCAGCAAACGCCAGTGGCGGTGGCTAGCGGGCTGCTCCCGAGCGGTTCCCAGGCGGCAGTGTTATTGCAGGGGGCGCCGCCAGTGGTGGTGTCTGCACCGTCGGTGATGGTGGTGGTCGGCAGGCGGCGTGTCGGCAGGGGCTAAGCGCGGGCTGGTGTAGGGTGGCGTCGGGGTGGCGTGGGGTGGTGCGCTCTGGTGGCCGCTTTAGCAACCCTAAAAATGTATTAAAAAACATTTTTTTTAAAAAAAATTATAAATTTTTTTTCTCAAA
Organism: Thuja plicata; assembly: GCA_018584345.1. NCBI lineage: Eukaryota > Viridiplantae > Streptophyta > Pinopsida > Cupressales > Cupressaceae > Thuja > Thuja plicata. Next base: position 863,823 of record MU226547.1, read on the forward strand.
GTGTGTGTCGTACGGCCTGGGAGGCCAAATTTTTTTCCAGAGGTCACTGTGACCAAATATGTCAAAATTTATATGTATTTCGACTCTCCTGGGCCTTTTGAGTGCGATGGTGGAGTCCTTTTTGGCTCAAATGGATCCAAAAAATAGTGCCTCCTTCAAAGTGACAGAAAAACCCCAGAGAAGCTGTGGCTGTCGTCTTTGAATTGCGGCTTCAAAAAACCTTTAAACCAGGCAGCGACAGGGCGGCTCTGATACCATGTAGGATTTGACAAATGCAAATCCACAGAACCTAAATACACCTACATGCAAATGACCTGTTACAAAGGAGAAGCACAAGAATGAAAAGGCAAAACTCAGAGATGCTCGAAAGAGGAGACAAAATATTGTTCTCTAAGTTGTGAAAAAAACATTACAAAGTTCAACCTATAAAGGGGAACAAACCCTAAACAGAAAAAATAGGTTGCGCAATATAAAATATTAATTATATGCACCTAAGAGACAACTTAAGTGAAAAAAGAGCAGAGAAACTAACTAATTACTCTAACAATATCCTCCTATGACATGTTCATGCTCCTTGCATTGGTGGAAGAAGGGTATGGTTCACAAGCATTTAAATGGCAAGCCAATGTGTACTCACTGGGAAAGTCGAGGATAGGAGTAGGATCTGTACTGGTCCAATCAATTAGATCTAGGTTTATCAAAGATAAGGAGTCAAATTTTGGGAAGGACAGCATCACGTTAGCGTCAAGACCATTAACTGACATGACATGTCCTGTTAAGTTAAGTTCTTTGATGTTTAGATCAATAAGAGTTAGATCATTGTTAGTTATATGTGGACCAAACTCTAGTGAATTGTCTATAGAAATTTCATCATCATCTCTTTGTAAAAGGAGGATTCTTGCTTGTCACCTCTGAAGTTCTTCTAGAATTATGAGAACACCAGTCTCTCCATCAATGATTGGGGGAAGGAACTCTTCCTCTGCTACAGGAATATCACTATTGTTGGGAGTAGTGTTAGAATGTTTGTTGGGTGCTGATGGAGTCATAAACATGTGAATTACATCTATTTCAATGTCCTTTGTGGTGACAGATAGCTCATCCCATTTATAATCATGAGATTCTATTATTTCGTCATCAGACTTGTTTAAGAATTCTGTAATAGTTATATGATGTACCCGATTAGCCACCTGTGGATCAAAGTGTGGTAAATCAAGGACATGTGTGATTTTTACTAACTGCCCCCAGTTAGGATGTGAATCATGTTTTTAGGGTGTGCTCTCTGTAGCCGTTGCTATCAATGGTATCTTTGGATTATCTTCGGTTGTGTCTCCTACCTCTTGAATAGGAGCTCGTGGTAACAAAGGGATGCAAAGATCTTGTGGTACCTCAAAGCTTGGTACATAGCGCTCTTCTTAATAGTTGGGATTCTCTGTGCCAACATGTAATAATCTTTCATAGGACCATTGTTCTAGTTCTATCTCTTCTGTTTCATCACTCCCTTTGTCAGAGATTGGACTATCTTTTGAAGTAGGTTTGTCAAATTCAGTATTAAAACCTAGTCTTGTTTTGTCTCTAGTATTCCTAAACTCCATGTGTACAGGTTCAATAAGTCCTCTTCCTGTGTCACTTAGAGGTCATTTTCCTTTGTATCCCATTTTCTTGAGGAGATCATATCCTTTGTCGTACTGCTCTAGGGATATTTCCACATGTTTAACCTTAGCTTCCTTTGGATCTCCTTTGTAAAGCCATCTAAGACTGCCTGTTCTTCAGTGTTATCTAAAGAAGATGTGGATGCCTTAACCATGCCATTTTATTTGTGGATTTCTGGCATTTGAGATACAGTAGGTGTGAAAGACGAGGAGGGTTTTCCATAGGATCTTGGTGATATTGGTAATTATGTTAGTGATGGAGTCATGTCCAGCTTGTATTCTCCCATACCCGTTTCTTCAAGTTTTAAGGTTTTTCCAAATCTTTTCATCACCATTTCCTTAGTAGTCTTAGGAGAAATCTCATCCATAGCCTCTTTGTTATGTGGAATCATACTACCTGCTTTGATATTATTGCAAGTATAATTAGCATATACAAGAATTGTTACTTCCACCCCATTATGTGGGAACTTGATACATTGGTGGTAAGTAGATGACACAACTTGCATCTCATGGATCCATGGTCTTCCCAACAGGATGTTGTAGGCTAGGGGAAGATCCAGAATTTGACAGATGACATTTCTTTCAATCGGCCCGACTTTGATGGGCAGAACAATAAGACCTTTAGATGATCTTTCTTCCTCATCATAAGCTTTGATAGTGATTTTGCTTCTAGAGTCAATGATTTGTTCTGAAAAACCCAATTTCCTGATCATATTAAGGGTACAAATATTCAATCTTGCACCTCCATCTATCAATATGCATCTAACACGGGATTTATGAATGAGGACTTCAATATGGAGGGGTTGATTATGTGGATGGGTCAATGATTTATCATCCTCTTCAGAAAAGGAGAGGTAATGTGGCACTGAGATGTGATTGACCATCGCTTGGAATTTGTCTATATCAAGGTCCTTTGGGACATTTGTGGCATGTAGGGCTTGTTCCAGGATTTCCCTATGCATTGTGGATATTTTAAGCAACTCAAAAATGGAAATTTTGGTAGAGGTTCATTGCAATTGGTCCACCAAGTCATACTTTGTTGCAGGAATAGTAACCATGTGTTTTGTTGCTGGTTTAGGAATAGTAACAATAGGAACTTTGGATGTTGATGTTGGTTTTGAGGTAGAATTGGGTCCTTTGATCGTGACTTGTGCTTGGCTCTGAGTCACTGCATTCGATTGGAAAGAAATACCTTTGATTATGACCACATTTACTAATTCGATTTTAATGTCTAGAATATTGATCACATTATCATTATTGGAATAGGTGTAGTTTACTTCATTACCTTTTCCTTTAGATGCTTCCCCTTTCTCGTAGTTACAGAATGGTTTGTTAAATGTTGTATGATCTTCGTTGGTAGTGTGTCCCTCTACTTTGATCTTTCCTCCTTCAATGAGGTCTTGAATAACATGTTTGAATATAAGACAATTGTTAGTCTTGTGTCCTTTTTTTTTGTGAAAGACACAATAAGAGTTGTCATCCCACCATCTGGATTTGACCGTTGGTTCCCATGGTTTGGAATCTGGGATTGTGAGAACTTTGTTGCCTAAGAGTGTCTTCAAAATAGTCTCGAGAGGTTCTCCCAAAGGAGTAAATGTTCTTTGAGGTTTTGAAGTCCATGGCCGAACCTTGCTATTATCAGTGTTCGCTTTGGGTATGGGGGTCGTTACCTTGGCATCTTTGCTTGCTTGCATGTTGTTTGTTAGATTGAACACCTCAGGTTTAGGACCAACATTGAATGCATCTACCACTCTATCATTAACAACATTTTTGCTTTTCTTCCACCATTTAGGTTTGGATTTGGAGTTGTTAGATTTGTTCTCACTTTGAAGAGTGATCTCCCCCTTTTTGACCATAACTTCTTCAATACGGAGGGAATTCTTGATCATCTTGTCAAAGCTAGGGGAGTCTTGCATTTTTAATGTGTAGCTCAACTCAGGTACCAAGTTATTAACAAAGATTTCCATTTTCTCAGATTTAGGAATAGCTCTTGAATACCGTGCAAATATTTTCCTCCACCTTTGTAGAAAGTGGGTAAAGGATTTGCCAGTCTTTTGTTTAGTGTTGCATAGATCCATCATAGTCACGTCATGTTGGATATTATAGGAGTAATGCTAGATAAATTGTTGAATTAACTCCTCAAAATTTTTGACCTTAGGTTTAAGTTCTGAGAACCATTCCATGGCGTTGCCTCCTAGACTTCTAGGAAACAGCCTCATGACGTATGTAGGTTCATGCATGTACACTATGCTAAGAGCACAAAATTCTCTAACATGGTCATGTAGATCGGTCTCTCCCATATACTTTTCATATTTTGGTTGTGTCACATTGGGAGGGAAGGGAACCATAGTGATACTCTTATCAAAAGGAAATGGACAAATGGAGTCCACCGAGTATTTTGTCTTGGGTTTAGCCTTCTCTTGCTTGAGAGTTGCAAGCTTTGTTTGCATTAAGGTAAGTTGTTTGGCGAGAATATAAATAGGAGCCAGTATCTCCTTTTCCTTTAGTTGTTCCACATCATAATCCTTGGGTAATTTTACGCCAGTGGATGCTAGATGGAGAAAGTATTTCTCTTTATCGTCATCAATCATCTTTTTCATTATCTTGTGGAATCTCTTGCTCTATTTGAGTTTATCGTATTCTTCTTCAATGATGTCTTCCTCACGGCCCGATTCAAATAGAGGATGTTCAAATGTGGGTTCTTCTTCTTCATCGATATCTTTGTGCTTTTGGTTTTTTTCTATTGTCATATTCGTCAAAAGCCTCACTCCATCTGTGAGTGGACCTATCCATTTATGGAGAGTCTAGATCGAGTAGGGAACTGCGAGATGTTTCTCCTTGAAAGTGTGGTGATTTAGGAGGTACTTTCGATCCTTTAGATGTGTACTTGTTGCGTCTTGTGTTAACCATGTATCTGTATCTCAACTTTGTCAAAGTTTCCCGATAGTGTCAGGTAGTATCTCGAATCGTTCAAGTGAGTGTGTCTAGGTGGAAGTATCATTTGTATCTTGGTGGAAGTAAATGATTCCAACATCAGAGGGTTAAAATTACCTGATAGTGAGTCAGGAATCAAGTTGTTGTAAAAAGCAGATAGACCACATGTATTGAGACGGATAGAGAAAAATTGACAGGACATGCAAGGTAGATGTTTGAAAAAGTGTTTTGACACAACAACATGGAGACTAGAAAAGACAACAGGGATAGACTAAAGATCCAAAAGGGTACCCAAATCAACTGAGTTTTCCTAAGAAACTATTCTACAAGTGCCCACTTTCCTAGATGTGAGCTCCTAGATGCGAGCCAGGAAATATAATATACGAGCTATTGATGACCCATAGATGCGATGATGTGTTGACCAGATACAAGCCAGGATACTAGATACGAGCCAGGATACCAAATACGAGCGAGGAAATCTAGGATGCAATTTTCTGATGTCTTTGTCAAATTTTGTAAGTTTTGAAAAATTTGTCTTGAAAGTGCGTGAAGTTCGTCTAATTGTAGATTGCGTTCTGAGACTTGTCAGTGGGTGAAAAACACATGCGTAGACCAAGGATTGAATTTTGTTGATTGCTTTGAAGGATTTTATCTTATTAGTGATCTTTCAGATACATCACGTAGATTTGCATTACTAGGGGAACAAACACATCCTTATGCCCTATTTTCTAGGTGGAGGATGAAAATCCTTGCTCGTTGACTTAGGTACACTTTCAAATGCTAATCAGAATACAACCATCACCAAGAATTCAATGGCTCCAGTCATGATATTGTATTAGCTGACTCCAAATGCAAGTGAGGGCACGATATGACGAGTGTCTTAGGGCAATTACTTTTTTCCTTGCACAAGGATTATCACCCTTTTGGGGATGAATCAGGTAGTTTGTCTACAAAGTTCATTGTTTATGATGGGGCAATCTATTTGAAACCATCTCCCATAGAATTTCACAAGGAAAAATTGAGGCGTATAGCCCTATGAGTACTCAAATATGTGTAGTCTCACAAGCAAGATTCAAGTGGCTCCACTCTACACTTACCCAAGCATGTTCAAGGAATGATGTCAAAATTCTAGGAACAAAACTGACTCCGTCTTTCGAGGCTTTAGCCTACGAGGAAGCAATTATTTATAGTGAGTTGGAAAGGTTGACGTAAAACTTGTCCTCACTTGGGTCATTCCCGGGAGATTTTTTCCTCAACCGGCAGGCCCTCTACTGTTAAATATGCATACAAAGGATTGGCGAGCGTAGGATGGTTAGTCCCTGCCGTTTTCTCCCAAAACACATCAATCAAAGATTTTTAAACTAAAGAAAGCATGAGTAAGAAAATTTTGTGTTTGTTCAGTTATCCACAATGTTAAAGGCCTTGCTTGTTCAGTTACTATCCTGAATAAGACAATGAAGCTTTGCTTGTTCAATTAATACACAATGTTAAGTGCTTTGTGTTGTTCAGTTTCTGTCCCAAAAAGAATTAAATGATGTATTTGTTCATTTATCCCACAAATTTTAGTGCTTTAAGTTGTTCATTTACTGATCCAAAAGAAATTTAGTTTTGTTTGCCTTATTCAATTCTCTCCAAATTCCTTTCAACTCATAAACTGATTTGTGAGTTTCTGATTTTCCTTAAAAGGAAAAGAGCATATTCCTCTAGTCAGTTTAGTAGAAGATTATAAAATGTAATTAGTATGAAAAGCACGAAAAGAGAAGTCAAGATGGGGGTTTGGCAACCTGAAAAATCACAAGTTAGTATTCTTTGTTCTACTCCCAAGAGAGTCTCTGACAACAATCTGCAAACATGAGTTAGGCTGCTTAAAAGACAAAAAACCAAATTGATCAAAACTTTAGAGGTTAGGCAATGAAGTACGCAAAACTTTCAACCAAATATGATCCTAGAAATACGGGATACGATGCAATATACCATATGCGAGCCTGGGCTACCAGATGCGACAGATTTCTAACTAGATGTGATCTTGTACTGGAAACGACCCTGAAAATCTCAGATGTGAGCCTCAATTTCTGCAGTGCGAGGGCGTATCCCGGATGCGAGCTTCTACTACCAGAAATGACTCTAGACCTAAAAATTGGGAAGATAAATTAGTGAAAAATGGAGTTAAATGAGATAAAATCCAGAATCATGCCCCACGGTGGGCGCCATAAATGTGTGTGTGAAATAGTGCACCTGTTACCTATGACACAACACTTCAATAGATCATTACGTTAGTAAAAATAGGGTTAGTAAAGCATGGAAACCCACTAAAATCAACCTATTTCTTTCTAACTAGGAGGAGTGTGAAAAACAACATAATAGCCCTCAGATTATGTCTTTTCTAGTGACATATACAACCTAGCATGAAAGATTCTATTAAAAAAAAGAAAGATATCTAAATAACATGCATTCTAGTTCTAGAAATGAAGATAATAACAATGCATGAACATAAAAACTAAATGAAACATGAATCTATATAAATCCTAACAACATAACAATGCATTTGCAATCTAAAATGAAGGCTTATTTGTGGTCAAAAACTCCTATTTATAGAAGAAATGAGGAGAGAGAGCGGGGACAAGGGTCATTAATGGAGTTGCAAAACTCATTAATGGGGTGTAAGAGGAATAAATGCCAAAGGCATTAAGGAAGCATGGACTTGAGGAATATGCATTAAATGCAAGCATTTAAGAGGCATGGAGAGGTCATATGCATTAAATACAAGAATTTAAGAGGCATGGAGAGGGTGTAGAGTCAAGCTTGAGAAAGTTGACTTTCTCAAGTGGGTTGAGTTCTTAATCACATTTTTAGGAATGTGACATCATTAGGAGGTGGGTTAGAGTGGGATTAAGATTAGGATTAGATTTAGCATGCAGGGAATAGGTTGGGATGAGTTTGAACCCAGGGTCAAGGTGGTTGAGGTAGGTTAGGTTAGGGGTTTTAGGGGAATATTAATGAAATGAATTATATTAAATCTATTCATTCAAAAATAGGAATATAAATTATTTAAGCCTTTTATTGCTTTAGATAATTAATTAGGACTATAACCAATAAATTAGATTAATTTAGGCTAGAAGATAGGCTTTGCAAGTGATTTGATATAAATAGGGATTTATTTAATTCCTCTTAAATTAATTACCTTAGCCAAGTATTGATTTGAATTGATTTGATTTAAATTGATTTGATTTGATTGGCTTAGGTGATTAATAAAATTTAGTGATTAGATCACTTAGGAGATTAAATTTGATTTGAATGAATTATGTTAGCCGATTGAAGAGTTGTCTGAACATAAATGGGGGTATGATCACACTTAGGGAAAATAAGGTCTATAGTCAGAGCAGACCAAATCCAGGTGGTTACAACATGCTGAATTAATAAATTTGCTTGGTCAAATTTAGGGTGTTTATAGCACACATTAGTGGTCTTCGACAAATTTGTTTGGATAAAAGAAAAAAATGATGTGATGTATTCTATCATAAATCATCTAAACTTACTTGAATCTTTATGCCATGGTTGATTAAGATCTATAATTAACACATTAGATGCAAAATCTCAATAGAGGGGGTGAAACCGAACTCTTGTTAACCCATAACAATCTAGATTTGTGAAGTAATACCTTATGCTTTCAATTATTCTATGTGAAAATCATATTTTAATTTGATGAAATAAAATATGCATGTAATCTTATAGGACAAATCTACAGTAATTTGCACATTTAGTAATGTACAATAGGAAAAGGGAAGCAATTTAAAGAGGCAAGTCACTTATCCTTTTCAAGATTGCACATTCAGAAGGAAGATGTCCTAATAGACTATGAAGGTATCGAGCGCTAAATGGGTAATATGTGAAATTGAAATGGAGAAATGATAATGAGATAATGAACGTAGATTAAGAGAGATATATATACAATCAAAATCAAAATAGGAGATATGTTGTTTCAGATTTGAATATCGGACAAATGAAATCCCGATGTAAATGCAGATCTGGGATCTGAAGATTATATCCTAACTCTCGACCAAATATGAATTATATTTGGAGGGTAAAAAATTCCAAATTTGATTTGTACCTAGGGAAAAAATGCCAAATTCATTATGTTCCCTAGGTTTTAGCCTCAAAATTCTAGGGTTTTTTTTTACAATTCTTGTTCTCTCTGGATTTCTTTTGATAGCTTTGTAAATTATTCCTGCACACATAAAAATGAGAAAGAAGGTTGGATAGAGGGATTTTCCTCATTCTAAACCTTGTTTATTAATCAACCTTGAAATGAAATAAAGGAAAGTGTGTTGTCATGTAGCAGAGGTTAGATATAGAAAATGAAATATATATCATATCTTTGCAATGTAAATTCTTCTTCGTATGCGATCAAGTATGTTGATGTAATAACTTTAACTAAACACAAAAAACCAAAAGTAAATCATGAAAGACAAAACCTCATGGAATGGGTGTTGTAATTCGCCATAATGTTTGATTGAGGAGAAGAGAGAGAAGACTTGGATGGATGTGGATGAATGTGAATCTCCTTCCTTGGTAGAAAAATCCTTTTCTTGGCCTCCAACAAGGAAAGAAGCTATATCTATGGAGGAGAACACCTTTAATTCTTGAAAATAATGAATTCTCTAATGGATCTTGAACTTGTTTCCTTGCACTTAATAGCTTGAATGGTTGATTGCTAGAATTCTTTTGACAATAATGGATGTACTTGATAATGAATAATTAAGGTATCAAAATGAGGAGAGATAGGGTGTTTGTATACATCTCATAACATTTCTGGGGTTAAAACTCAAGCAGGCTAACCATGAGAGAAAGATTTCCCACCAAAACCTCAACATAGATCTTTGGTCCAATTTTGGGCCTAAACATGCAAGGATAAAACACCAAAATTATTCTGTCCTAGGGTACAAAATGCCAAAATCATTTTGTACCTAGGAAATTATTCCCAAATTTGGGTTGGGTGCCAAGAAAATAGGGTAGGTGCATGATCTCCAAGTACAGTTCATTCTGAGGTCGGGACATGTCATGAAGGACATAAATAGGGATATAGGGCCTAGGTGATGAAATGAATTAGCTAATTAGAGGAAAAATAAAAGAGCACACTTAGAAATAAGGGTTAGCCTCATTTATTCACAATATTAAAAGGATATAGGACCCATATTTGAATTTAGGTATCCATTAAGTGTCATATGATGTCCTACTATAGAAAACACACCAAGATGGGCACACAATAGTCTTTAAATTGTACAAAAATTAGGTGCTTACAATTTAGGATGGTACGTTTATCCCCCACTATAGCAAAAGTATGAGACAACCCCATGCTCATGAGAGAGAGAGAGAGAGGACATCACTAAGTTTAGGGACACAAGCCACCAAACAAAGGATCTTAGCTCAAGCATCCATGTGCAGAGACAGGAAAAATAAAGGAAAAACAAAGACAAAAGACACAAAACACAAAGAGGGGTTAGTACTAAAATAAAAACTCCAAATCAACTAGTAAAAGAGACCTCAATTGAAAACATCTCAACCACTAATATCATGTTTAGAAATCTATTGAAAGAACATAAGTGACCACATGTTAAGGAAAAAGCATCTACCAAGGATGAAACTCCATGATCTAACCTACTAGCATAGCTATGAGAGCATGGAAATAAGAGAGAGATCATGAATCCAATAGTATAACAAGTTGTGTTATGCTAGGTGATCTTTGAGAGAAGAAGAAGAAAAAGTAGAAAGGATAGCAAGCTATGTTATGCTAGTTCCACTCGTTCCAAAGAGAAGGAGAATTGATGGTCTAGCAAGCTGTGTTATGCTAGTCAATTCTACATTGAAAATTTTGCACATGGGGGAGACTTAAAAAAATGCGCTCAGAGGCGGCTTGAAAAGTTTTTGCAAACAGAGGTGGCTTAGGGGATCAGCCTTGCAGAAAAAATTGTCTCTATGTGGATCCATAAAAAAAATCAGTCCTAAGGAAAGCACTGCCTCCAAAGGGATTAAAAACAGTATCAGTCTTAAGTAAAGCATTTTCCCCTTAGGGATCATCAAACAAAAAGATGCATAATATACAAGGGAGGCAATATATTCCCCCTTCCTTATGATGAAAACATAGGGCTATATGTGCATCACAAGGAAAGAGAGAAAAAGGATGCTTAATTCCAACAACAAGAAGATATCCTTGAGACAACAATATATGCATGTTTCCTTAGCAAAGAGTAAAAACTCTTGGTAGCCAGGGTAATAGATAATCGTGAAAGGATGTTTTAAAGTGGGAAAAGACCCTTGAAAGGTAGAGATATTGGATACAATACATCTACCTTCAAGAGGAGCTCTTGAAAAAAGACAACATCTTCAAGACTAAGAGGTGAAGAGAAAAGGAATACACCCTTTTAGCCCCCTATTGATAGGTGAAAAAGATATTATTGATGAAGGATAACATAATTTAAGCCCAAGTAAGAGAATTTTCTTAAGATGAATATAGTTTTACAAATAAGGAAGAGGTCTTGATCCTGGATATACACCTCCTACATAAGAGAAAGACACGAATCAAAATTATCAATTTTGTATAAGAAAAGAATGTCACATGGTAAACAAATGCCACTATACTAAGGAAAGTAGATCCTTAGAAAGAAAGGGAAGAGGAAGATTTACATATTAAACCTTTCCCCTCAAGTGTGAAGGAAAAGGAAAATAGAAAGATTACATACCACAAGTGTTAGATCTTTTATAGTAGATATGCACTTTCAAGCAAAATAGGTTACAAATAAGGATATAAATCCTATTGTAAGACAAACACACTTATGTAATAAAGGACATCATATTATAAGATAAACAAGTCAATAAAATGGATAATAAATGAATTGTAAAACAAACAATATTTTGTCCCTAAATGGAAGATCATTTTGTGATAGACATGCTCTTTGACGCATGAAAGAGATTGTTTAGAAAAGAGTTAAATGCTTATGTGAAATAAAGAATCTAATGCCACAAAGGATGTACAATCATAAGACAATATAAATCCATAAAGATATAATAAAGAGAAATAGGAGGATGGAACATCATGCAAACTTAGTGGAAAAAATCCATATGCACCCCTCTGAGAGAAAGAGATTGTAAAACATGGATATTAATCCTCTAAATAGAAAGATCCCTAAAAAACAAGCTCATGCTTAAGAGGATATCATAGTATAAGAGATTCAACCAATGAAGAGATAATGTGTCCTTTTAAAGGAGAAATAGATGAAACAAATATACCTTGCCCTTAAAGCGAGAGGAGAAGGGAAACTACCTATTATGCTTCTCACAATGCACATTATGTAAAATAAGGAGCCTTTAATAATATAAGCTACTAAATTTACATAATGGAGAACAACATAATAGGAAAGAGAAAATGCTAAGGTATGTCTTTTATATCAAGAAAAAGCATAAGATTTGTTGTTAAAGAAGGAAGAGATCTATCTACCAAATCTAGAGAAAATAGTCTAAATTTTATAAAATTAGCAAGAAAGTGCTTATTGCTATGATGAAAAATATAGAGAAATTCACCATTAATAGGTCTTTGATTCCTTGGAAAATGTCTATAAAGAAAATGAATTTTAGGATCATATTTAATTCTCCAAAAGATTCTCTTAGCTAAAGTCCAATCGGTCATCAAAGGGAGATGTAACAACGGATGGTGTTGGTAAAAGAATGTCAAGATGAGGTTTGTTTTGTGATTTATAAGGAAAATTAATATCTCGAGGTATAAAACCTAGACAACATCTAGTGACTTGTGTAGGAGGATCTATAGGAACCTTAATACCTTTCTCATTAATGCCAAGACCTAATCCATTGTAACCTTGTTGAGTAGTACTATCATCACCCACATTATAATTAGCCTTTAATGTAGAGGGTGGAGGAGATTTATCTCAAGCTTTGTAGAAATATATGATATAAAGAGGAATAGAAGGAGAAATATTCTCTTTAGGAGGATAATTCATATTACTATTATTGTCTTGTTTAAGAGAAGAACTAGAAGGTTTATCAAGATCTTCATGTCTACTTAGGAGAGAAATTATGAAGAAAATGTTTAACATCAGGATCATGAATCAATCTTTGATAAAAGGAAGATTGTTTAATCTCATCTACAAAATTGCATATACTAAACTTGTTGATATTGTGGCGACTGATCATGTAGTGGGTGTTGATACATTGTAAAACCCTAAAATGGTTGATTTTAGAGGTTGCCCTAAAATGCATGTTATAAGCGGTTGAGATGCATAATGCATTGTAATGTTGGTGTACTATTTTGCTGGATAATAGGAAAGGTTGGATGGCTGTGTAGGTGGATATAGCCCAGGTTTTGGGTGAACCACATTAAATCTGTGTGTTATCTATGTTAATTTTTATTTTTTCTGCATATAACTATTTATTCTTATATTATTTCAGATATGTCAAACCCTAACAATTGGTATCAGAGAAAGGTTTGTTGTTGTAGATTGATAGGACTTTCAGATTTGAGTGGGAGAAATGGAGGATTCCAAATTCAAGATTGAAAAATTCAATGGCCAGAATTTTTAGTTATGGAAAATGCAAATCGAAGATTATCTGTATCAAAAGGACCTGTGGAAGCCATTAGAAGGAAAAGACAAGAAAATGGGAACTATGTCAGCAGAGGACTGGGAGGTCTTGGATAGGAAGGCACTGGGATCTATTTGATTATGTCTTGCACCGTCTATAACATTCAACATATCAAAGGAAAAAATGACAGTAGAGATGATAGAGACATTGGCTAAGTTATACAAGAAACCCTCAACTTTGAATAAGGTACTTCTTATGAAGCATTTGTTTAATATGAAAATGGGTGAGGGAGGATCTATAGCAAATTATTTAAATGAATTTAATACAGTCACCGGTCAATTGTCATTCATAGAAATTTCATTCGATGAAGATGTTAGGGATCTCTTGATATTATGTTCTTTGCTAGAAAGCTAGAATAGCTTGGTTATGACTGTAAGCAACTTTGTCTCTAGTTCAAATACTTTGAAATTTGATGAAGTTGTTGGTGTTATCCTAAGTGAGGAAATGTGGTAGAAAAGCACAGGTGAAACTTCAACCTCATCAAGTTTCGCTTTAAACGTGGAGAATAGAGGAAGAACAAGTGAAAGAGGAAAAGACCCCTTGCATGGCAAGTCACAAGGGAAGTCAAAGAAAGGAAATTATCAATCTAAAGGAAAGAAAGATTGTTGGTACTGTGGAAAGCCTGGTCACCTGAAGAAAGACTGCGGGTCTCAAAAAAACAAACAAGGAGATGAAAATGAAGATGATAGTAAGGAAGCTAATGTTGCATGTAATACTTTACAAGATGCTTTGATCTTATGTTTGGATAATGTTAATAATTCCTGGGTAATTGATTCTGGGGCTTCATTCCATGCTACACCCCATATAAAATATTTTCAAGATTATGTTCAAGGTGATTTTGGACAGGTATATTTGGGTGATGATGAGCCTTGTCTTAATGTTGGGAAAGGGAAAATAAAGATCAAGTTGCCAAACGGAAATGAGTGGATACTGAAGGAGGTAAGGCATGTCCCTAATTTAAGAAGAAATTTAATTTTTGCAGGACAACTAGGTAGTGAAGGCTGCATATTCATGTTCACAGACAATTTCTGGAAGGTCACTAAAGGTTCATTAGTAGTAGCTAAAGGTGCAAAGATAGGCACATTATATCTTTGTACTGGTAACACTTATTCTACCTTAACTGCTACTGATAATGTTAATGCAGGGAAAGCTGCTATAGATGTTGCAAGAACATATTAAAAAATGTGGCACCATAGGCTTGGGAACATTAGTGAGAAAGGGATGAAAATACTTCACTCTAAAAATCTTTTGCTAGAACTAAAAAAATATCCATTTAGAGCTTTGTGAAAACTGTGTTTATGGTAAACGGAAAAGAGTCAGATTTCTCAGAGTTGGGAAAGAAAAGAAGAGTGAGAAGTTAGAGCTAGTACATTCAGATGTATGGGGACCATCTTAGGTATCATCTCTTGGTGGCTCTCATTATTATGTTATTTTTATAGACAATTCAACCAGGAAAACATGGGTATATTTCTTGAAGCATAAATCTAATGTTTTTGAAACATTTAAGAAATGGAAAGCTTTGGTTGAGAATGAGACAAGAAAGAATTTGAAGTGTCTCAGATCTGATAATGGAGGTGATTATTGCAGCACAACCTTTGAAGATTACTATTCTATCAATGGAATTCGAAGGCAGAAGACAGTTCCAGGAACCCCATAAGAAACTGGTGTGTTAGAAAGAATGAATAGGACAATCATGGAACGTGCAAGGAGCATGAGATTGCATGCTGGATTGCCCCTTCATTTCTAGGCAGATGTTGTAAACACTACAATCTATTTGATAAATAGAGAACCTTCAACCCCTTTGGATGGTGGTATTCCAGAGGAAGCATGGACTGGTAAAAAGGTAAATTATTCGTTTCTAAAAACTTTTGGTTGTGAAGCTTTTGTCCATGTTGATAAAGAAAATAGAACCAAGCTTGATGCTAAATCTCAAAAATGCACCTTCATTGGATATGGAGTAGATGACTATGGTTATCGACTATGGGATTTTGAAAATCTTAAAATAATTAGAAGTAGAGATGTTATATTCAATGAGAAGGTAATGTATAAAGAACAGTTGTAGGAAAAGAAGCATGAACAGGTCAAACAAGAATATGTGGTGTTGGATGAGACTCCTAAAAATGAAATGCCACTGGTACCTGATGCTGAGTAACAACAAGTTATCCCACAAACTCTTGTAAGTGTTATACATTCTACAAGGTCAAGTAGACCTCCTAAAAGGTTTTCTCCTTCTTTGTATTCCATTTTATTGACTGATTTTGGTGAACCAGAAGAATATGAAGAAGCAATGCAGGTGGATGCCAAACAATAGTGGAAGCTGGGCATGAAATAGGATATGGACTCCTTGTTGAAAAATAAGACTTGGGACTTAGTCCCTTTACCTAAAGGAAAAAGAGCCTTGCCTAACAAACGAGTTTCTAGGATGAAGGAGGAAGATGGAGGAAAGAAAAGGTATAAGGCCAGACTTGTGGTTAAAGGTTTTGCACAGAAAAAGGGTATAGATTTTGATGAAATATTCTCCCCTTTTGTAAAAATGAATTCAATTAGAACTATACTAAGTCTTGTGGCTGCAGATGACTTGCATCATGAATAACTAGATGTCAAAACAACTTTCCTCCATGGAGATTTGGAGGAGGAAATTTACATGCAGCAACCAGAGGGATATGAGGTCAAGGGTAAGGAGAATTTAGTGTGCAGGTTAAGGAAGAGTTTGTATGGCCTAAAGCAGGCACCCTGCCAATGGTATTTAAAATTGGATAGTTTCATGGTTGAATAAGGTTACCATCGATGTCATTTTAATCACTGTGTATATTTTAAGAGATTGAATAATGGGAGTTATATTATCCTATTAATCACATGCTTGTTGCTGGGTCCAATATGCAATAAATAAATGAAATTAAACAGAAATTAGCAAGGTAATTTTCTATGAAGGATTTGGGTGCTGCTAAGAAAATCCTTGGTATGAGGATTACACGGGATAGGAAAAATAGAACCTTGAATTTGTCCCAAAGTGAGTATTATAAAGAAGGTGTTGAAAAGATTTAATATGCAGGATGTAAAAGTAGGCAGTACACCTTTGGCTATTCATTTCAAATTGACTAAGGAAATGTGCCCAGAGACACAAGAAGAGGTAGATAAAATGTCTAACATCCCGTATTCATTAGTTGTTGGTAGTCTGATGTATGCAATGATATGCACACGGCCAGATATTGCTCATGCAGTGGGATTTGTCAGTAGGTATATGAGCAATCCAGGTATGGAACATTGGAATGTTGTCAAATAAATTCTTTGATATTTGAGAGGTACTACTACAAAGGCATTATGTTTCACAGGATCCAATTCTACTCTAAGTGGATTTGTTGACCCTAATCTAGCAGGAGATATTGATACAAGGAGGAGTACTATAGGGTATGTTTTCATTGTAGGGGGTACTGTAGTCAGTTGGATTTCTAGATTGCAGAAGGTTAATGCACTTTCAACCACTGAAGTTGAGTATGTAGCTGCTACAAAAGCTAGCAAGGAGATGATTTGGTTACAATGTTTTCTGGAGGAATTAGGTCAAAAGAAGTAAGATCACCCATTGTACAGTGATAGCTAGAGTGTCATTCATCTTGCAAAGAATTCTTCTTTTCATTCAAGGACAAAGCACATACAACTCAGGTACCATTTTATAAGTTTTTTTTGGAGGAGGGCCAATTACGGCTTGAAAAGATTTACACAATTGACAATCTTGCAAACATGTTCATGAAGGTAGTCCCCAAGGAGAAGTTGGTTTCTTGCTCAAGTTCTATTGGATTCTTGACTAATGATCATGGAGTTAATACATAGAAAGGTCTTTTATCCAGTGGGATTTTCACGTACTACATTGTCGTCTGGTTTCAGTCTCCAAGTGGGAGATTGTTTGGTGTGGAGCCTGATTAGTCTCCAAGTGGGAGATTGTTGATATTGTGGTGACTGGTCATGTAATGGGTGTTGATACTGTGGACAAAGAAGACCAACATTGTAAAACCCTAAATGGTCAATTTTAGAGGTTGCCCTAAAACACATGTTATAAGTAGCTGAGATGCATAATGCATTATAATGTTGGTGTACTATTTTGCTGGATACTAAGAAAGGTTGGACGACTATGTAGGTGGACGTAGCCTAGGTTTTGGGTGAACCACATTAAATTTGTGTGTTAACTTTTATTCTTCTTTTGTTTTCTGCATATAACTGTTTATTCTTATATTGTTCTAGATCTGTCAAACCCTAAAAAACTCTCTAAGGTTATCCATTAGGGTGGGTTGAGGAAGAGGAGATCTAGGTCTCACTAGGATGGGATCATAAGGAGCTAGATCTCTATCATCATGATCAATAGGAACTATAAGAGTAGGATTAGGAAGATTATAAAAATGTTATCTTTAGGTTCGTTCATGAAGACCCTTATGTTATCAACATATTTCATGCATTTTGTTAAAAATTGAAAGAGAAAACCACATGAAATATTGATAAAAGTCTTGAAATATTCCTTATAAGGAAGAAAAATATTTGAAAGTCTCATAATGCCATATACAATGATACCATGAATAAATAAAGACATCATGAAATGCAAGAAAGTGTGATTCACTCCATGTGATTGGTAAAGTGAAGTAAGGAGAAAGGTAACAACATAGATTATTACACACCAATCTAAATTGGTAAACTCCATGAATGCTAATGAGATCTAACAAGCACACAAAGGAGATCTAACACCAAAATCAGAATGGAAATGTCATGCGTCGGGTTCACCAAGATGTACAATAGGAAAAGGGAAGAAATGAAAAGAGGTAGGTCACTTCTCCTTTTCAAGATTGCACATTCAGAAGGAAGATATCCCAATAGGCCAGGAAGGTCCCAAGCACTAAATGGTTCAATAATCCTTCACTGAAATATGTGAAATTGAAATGGGGAAATTATAATGAGATAGATTAAGAAATATCTATATGTAATCAGAATCAAAATAGGAAATATGTTTGAGATCTGAATATCAGACATACGGAATCCTAAAAATACCTGTAAATGCAGACATGGGACATGAAGACTTTATCTTGACTCTTGACCAAATCTAAATTAAATATGTAGGGTATAGAATTCCAAATTTGATCTATACCCAGGGACAACATGCCAAATTTGTTCTGTTCCCTAGGTTTTAGCCTCAAACTTCCATGGTTTTTTCAAGAGTTCCTATTCTCTCTTGATTTCTTCTGATAGCTTCATAACCTATTCCCACAAATAGGAAAATGGGGAAGAAGGTTGGATAAAGAGGTTTACCTCAGTCAAACCTTTGTTTAGGAATCAACCTTGAAATTAAATGAAATAAAGGAAAGCTTGTTGTCATGTAGTAGAGGCTAGATCTAGAAAATGAAATATATCATACCTTGGAAATACAAATTCTTTTTTGAATGTGATCAAATATGTTGATGCAATATCTTTTACTAAACACAAAAACCCAAAATTAAATCATGAAAGACAAAACCTCATGGAATGAGTGTTGTAATTTGCCACAATGTTTGATTGAGGAGAAGAGAGAGAAGACTTGAATGGATGTGGATGAATGTGAATCTCCTTCCTTGATATAAATCTCATTTTATTAGCCTTCAATGGGTAAAGAAGATAGATCTATGGAGGATAACACCTTGAATTCTTGAGAAGAATGAATGAATTCTTGATGGATCTTGAACTTGCTTCCTTGTAGTTAATAGCTTGAATGCTTGATTATTAGAATGCTTTTGACAATAATGAATGTACTTGATAATGACTCATTAAGGTGTCAAAATGAGGAGAGATAGGGTGTTTATATGTGTATCACAACATTTTAGGGGTTAAAACTCATGTTGGCCAACCATAGGACCAAATTTCCCACCAAAACCCTAATATAGGCCTTTGGGCCAAATTTGGGCCAAAAATGCGGGGACATAACACCAAAATCATTCTGTCCCAAGGTACATAATTCCAAAATTGTTCTATACCTAGGAACTATTCCCAAATTTGGGTTGGGTGCCAGGAAAATAGGGTAGGTGGGGGATCTCTAGGTATAACCCATTTCGAGGTTGGGATAGGTCATGAAGGCCACAAATACGGATATAGGGCCTAAGTGATGAAATGAATTCTCTAATTGGAGGAAAAATAAAAGAGAACACTTAGAAATAAGGGCTAACCTTGAATTTTCACAAGATTAAAAGAACAGAGGACCCATATTTGAATTTAGGTATCCATTAAGTGCCATATGAGATCCTACTCTAAACAATACAGTGAGGTGGGCACAAAATAGTCCTTAAATTGTACACAAATTAGGTGCTTACAATTTAGGATGGTACAAGTAGCATGATACCTTGCAATATATATTATTTATTACTCCTACATGTAATACAAATTCAAAATTTTATTTTTGACTTTTGCAATCCATCATTTCAAAGTAAGGAATGTTATAATAGCATCAATAATATATGCATTCATTATGTGAATTGTGATGAAAGCTTTAGATTTAAAGGCTTCCATTGTGAATACCCATAACCTCCATTGTGAAAACCCATATCAGTGAATTTTAAATCCCCAAATATTGAATATGGGTGTCTTGATCATTTTGAGACATATATGAGAGTATTAACAAAAGGGTGACATAACGAGAATATTGTGTGGAAAAGAAATGGATTATCATAACTCCAAAATGTTAAAATATTTGAAGTCTACTTATAAATGATATGAAAATACACATTAAAACACAATGCAAAGCATTCGAATTAAGGATTTTTTTGTTATAATTATAGATCAAATACCACCACCTCATTTTCACATATCCAAACAATACCCATCAAGCAAAAAAATCTTAAACATAAGTGGAGCAATATTATGAATAGAAACGTTAGTACATCAAATCACAAATCTATAAAAAGGGGCAATTTAAGTAGACAACCAAAGTAAGTAAGTAAGTAAGTGTGTGTGTGTGTGTGTGTATAGAAAAATATTAATTAAATGCTAGTTATTTAATTAATCACTATTTAATTTCTCAACTTTATAAAATATTTCTTTAATTATTTAATTCTTTTATATAGTTCATCTACTTAATTATTTCCATCCTAAATCCATTTTCCATCTCATCTCTCCACTTCCTCTCTCAACCTCATCTCTCTAACTCAATTGCCACCTCAACATGTGGCTAATTATTGAACATCTTAAATCTAAAATATTGATTTATCATCAACAACAACATTAGCTACATGTCATCAACTTCTCCATGCGACCTCCACTTGGCCTCTTTAGGTTGAGGAGGGAACAAATCACATTTTTTCTTCTCCCATTTCCATATCAACCTTCCATTCCTCCAGCACAACTCTGACTGTCAATCCCTACCACCTATACTCGGGCCTTGAGAAATATATAAATAGGCTTCCATTTTAGTGCAAATGAATATCTACACATAATTAGTTTATTTTTACTCATATAGATCATAATTGCACAATCAATTTCAGCATATTAGCATCATAATAGAATAATTTGTAGCTTTCATAATTGTAGATCTTCATATTTAATCATGCATATTGTAGACCATTATCTCATTCTTTAGTTGTCATCCTAATGATCTAAGTGCATATTAGTGTAAATATAATGACCAAATGGATCCTTGAAGATAAAGGACAATGAGATTTCTTTGAAGCAATCTATTTTGATTTCATGTATTTCTTTAGATTAGATTGACTTTGATATAATGTTTCATTGGTGTGTTTAGTTTTAATCTGATTACCCTAATTTACATCATACATTTAATGGTAACCACCGTGGGGCCCCACGCCCCTTTTTAATCTTTTATCTTTAGATTTTTCTATTATATGTTCGGAGACAAAAACAAAATAGTGCATTTGAAACACAGATTGATGCATACAAGACATAGAACAATGCATACAACATGTAAAATAGTGCATTCATGACTCATAGTGATGCATATACTAATTTTTTTAGCATATTTATTCTTCATTTTAGCGCATGTATCGATCATTTTAGCATATTTATCCTCCATTTTAATACATTTAGTTTTTGTTCTGGCACATTTAATACAAAATTCAAAAAGTTAAATTTCTTGGATATGATCTGTGTTTTTCATCATTGCAGGTAACATACCCTTGTCAAAGACAAAAGTGAAAACTAATGACATGTGTTTTGCAAGCCTAGCATGGATAATTTCAATCAATTTGATCATTTTCTTTGTCTTCATTAAAATAGGAACCTACTTTAATTAGAAGGGTAAAATTGATCAAAGTGCTTGGTGTGTTTTTGGTGATAGGTATATTCTCTCCCCTTTATTGGGTGACCAAAAAGACAATCACGCCTTTTATTTTCAGTAGTGTTCACCTAATTAGAAGGCCTACCTCCCAAGTAGCCTATAAGGCCAATTGAGGGGGAATGACCTAAGTGGGAATGACTAATGCCAAGTTTTCTGACCCACTATAAAAAAAGATCCAATCATGATGGAAATCATTATTGCAAAAATCACTTGGGTATAGCTCTCCTCTAGTACCTTTATGGTGCGCAAAACCTTGGTTTTCAAGGCTGGGAGACTTCTTAATTGAGTTTATACACTGAAATTTTGAATGAATTCCCTTACTATACACTTGTTAAAATAGAAGCCTACCCAGTTCATCTTTGAATAATATTATAATCTCAGTGTAAGGAGGGGGGAGAATCTCTCCTGAAGACACTCACCATATGTCCCTCTTGAGCATAAGTGAAAACTCCCCATTTGAGTACTTATTTCAAGAACTCCTATTGGGACTCCACTAGCTCTTGCAAAGGCAAAAACATAGGCACTCTTTCAGGATTGACATGTTGTGTGTGATGAAAGGGTACCAAATGAGAGCTGTGAGTATAATGATGAAGCCAAATTTCTTAGGTAGATCTATTTGAAGTGTCTTCTTTGTGCAAAACCAATAAAAACTTGGGCTTTCTTCAAAGTCTATGAACATACACTCAGTGTTTAGAGACCTAGGGACAACTGTTTGATATTTCCTGCTACTGTTTTCATGATCACAACATATAAAATCATCCAAAATACTAATCAAAAGATCACAAAATTAATTGCGAAATCCCTAAAAATTATTAAAAAAATCCCGGATAGAAGCAATTTACCACATTTGAAATACAAAATAATGTGTACCTTCTATTTTACTGTGTGTATATATATATATATATATATATATATATATATATATATATATATATATATAGTATTCTAGTGCATATAAATAGTATTTTAGTTCATTTACCCTGCAGTCTAATGCATTTACCCTATAGTCTAGCGCATTTAGACAATAGTCCAATGCATTTACACAATAGTCCAACGCACATACCCATCAATTTAGCGCATATACATTCTCTGTCTAGCATATTTATGTGAAAGAAGAATAACACATTTACACATTAGAGTAGCGCATTTATCGTGCAAAATAACGCATTTACCGAATAGATTCACACATTTTTTCTAGCGCATCTACAAAAGTAAGCATTTCCTCAACACTTACAGAAAAATAGATATCAGATTGGGATACCCTTT
The DNA here is from genome assembly GCA_018584345.1 of Thuja plicata. NCBI lineage: Eukaryota > Viridiplantae > Streptophyta > Pinopsida > Cupressales > Cupressaceae > Thuja > Thuja plicata. Next base: position 886,617 of record MU226547.1, read on the forward strand.
TCCAAGTTTGTTCTATTCAAACTGAAACAATACTAGTTTTTGAGTAGAATTATCTTAAAATTGACAAGTTATATATTTCACCTTATATTTTAACAAACAAATCAATGCATAGTTGTTTAACCCTTTTAATCAGCGATTTTAACAAGGTTTACCATCAAGATACATCATCTTTAACCCAACTATTGACTTAAAATATTGATAAACATAACCTTATCAATAAGAAGATATCTAAATTCCTAGTTGGCTACGTGGAACAAAACAAAACTAGCACTTGCAAAATAAAATTGACACAAATTTGGACAACTTTCATGCCTATTTTTACAAGAGCTCAAAAACAAAAATAAAAAAAAACACATAAAGACGAAGAAACTCAAGAAACCATGGATGATATGTGTATCATATGAAATGGTGAGAAATGCTATGGAGGAATATCACTCACCAAATCAAATGGATGGGGGTATGATACATTAGGTACACCCGTAAAGAATCACCCTCAAACCCAAATCAGATTAGCACAACTCAAAAGGATGAAGGGGTGCTAATGCAAGATCTAGATTTGAGGATGGAGTGTGATTTGGGGATGAGCTCCTTTAATGTCAAAGTGTATATGATATGTAAAAATGATATGCAAATCTATGATAGGAATTGATACTATAATAAATAAAATGACAAATAATAAAATATGATATCGGATCTGATGTGTAAAAGTAAGTGCAAGATAAAAAGAGGAAGAATGAACTCACCTTGACGCTTAGGAAAGAGGAGCGATCTTCATATTTGGTTTTGACTATCACAGAACTGTCAAAATAAAAAATGGTTATGCATCAGGCACTCTGAAACCTATAAATTCCAACTATGAAAATTATGGATCCAAAGGACTATGTCAAACAAATTTGACCTTGTCCAAGTAAGTTGACCTAGTCCTGAAGACTCCAAATCTAATGAAATTTGAAAAGAATATGCTATTGGTTCTGTAACTCCCTAAATTCGGGTCCAAAACTCTAAAACTTTGTTCCTGAACACAAGAAGAAGGGTAAAAAGGTTGTGCAAATGAAATAGAAATTATATACAAAAATTAATGTAAACAAGATAAATGTCAGATTTACCTAGATAAATGTAAACCGGTTTGTAGTGGGCTCTTTTGGTAGCTTTTTTGGGTTTAGAATTTGCAAAGGAAAGGTATGTGTTGTCTTAGCATGTCTTGGGTCTTTTTCTTTCCCTTATAGTCGATGGAAGTGATCAGAGTTCATGGGTTCCACTCTGTCTGGTTTATTTTTAAAGAAATGCTCTAAGGCATATATCCCACATTGGTCATGTGGGGGAGTTACTTAGTGTTTTTAACCCCCAGCGTGAAATAATTAAGTGTTGAAAGGAATGCACATTTTGGTAGACAACATGATAGAGTGGGCGGTTAAGTGCCGGTTGACTGCTAGTTATGTTGGGATAATGGAGAGGTGTGTACTGAGAGGGGAGGGGTGAATCAGTACCCTTAAAAATTTTTAATCTAATCTTTGTATCCACTAGTTCTGTAATAACCGACTGAGTAGATTGCATACACCAAACATATAGTATCATTGTTGAAATATAAATGCATGTAAAGTAAACAATACACATACATGAAATTAAGTACTCATAACACTAGTATTTTGGTATCGTAGAAAACCCTTGTTAGAAGGTAAAAACTACAGTGGGCATGAGACCCACAAAACTTCACTACTATAGTAAATAAAGTATCATGTTAAAGCTTACAAAGAGTGATCACTTCTGATGATCTTACCTTTTTAGGAGTAATAATGAGATCAATTAGATCTACCTCATGAGAGGATTTAGCAACACAAAGTATGCGTGGACTTGGTTAAGATATTTACAAAAAGATGGTTAAGTCTACTCTATTAAGAGATTTTGGGGTCTATTACAATTGTTAGAGAGTAATAGAAATGTGATATGAACATATACAATCTCAATATTTTTGATACATATCCTTTAAGTGCATACAAAATATATCACCTCAATGTGAATTATAATACCTTATGCTTTGTTCTGCTCGGTAGCCTTGCCTCTATTCTAAAAATGGATTACTGCAATGTAGTCTCTGTCCTTAAAACCCTTGTCTGATCTCTGATGTCTGTAGTATGGTGGCTACTTGATCATTTCTTGATCAACATACATTACAAAATGATATCTATACATTATATATATCAAACTCCATGACCTAATTAGGACTTTACAATAATATCCCTATCCTAAGACCAACAATGAAGATAATTTACCTTGATCATCTAAACATAGGAGATATAAACAATTAATGATGTAAATCCATAATTAATGCTCTCCTCGATCTTTGTAAACCATTATCTAGGTCGGAAAAAATTTGTTACCTAGAATGATGTGCCATAACAAACTTTTATGTGGTAGTTGGTCCACTCGGTTAATGTTGTCTCTCGGTGCTCGGTGTAGTCTATGTATCTCGGTTATACTATTGTTCGGTTATACTGTGTATCTCAGTTATACTACTATTCAGTTATACTATGTATCTTAGCATAGCCTACTGCTTGATAAAGTATGTTTCAGTAATCACTGCTCTTGGTTAACTCTGTGTGTGATCAGTGCTCTCGGTTAACTCTGTACTTTAGTGATTATACAGACTGTCATGTTTGTGACTCTATTACCGATTGTCCATTTAAGTGCTTGAATACTAATGACAACTTCAATGATCATTTGGAGTAACAATTTAGTGGAGAGAATTTTGTTGGGCCCATGTTTAGGTTGGAGGACAGGTGGCACGTTCCCATGATCTTGTAAAGAGATTGATTAGGAGAGAGAAATAGCTCAAAAGTTTGAGATTGCGACATGTGTTAAAGAAAAAATGAGGAAGATCAAAGGAATGCAGTGGGCCCAGGAGGAAAAGTGGCATGCTCGTTATATCCCGCCAAGAAAGGTGACCTTGGAAAAAATCATCACAAGATAGAGAGGTAATGACATGTGACAATGTGGGCCAGTCGAGCAGGGAAGCATACAACTGGGAAGGTGGCCTGGTGGCCGACTCTTTTGATCCCACGACCCAAGTGACTAGGATAGAGAAAAGGCTCGGGATTGTGAGGATGTGACATGTGGAAGGGATGACCAAAGTGGATAGGTGATGTGGCATAGGAAGCGAGACAAAAGGTAGGGCCAAGGTGGACATGTGGCATCTCATCACTGTCCCGAGAAAGGTGATGACGTAGAGATGATGTCATCATAGGATAGCGAGGGTGTGACACATGTCCAAGATGGGGTGATGAAGGAAGTAAGGTAGGTGGGACTAAGGTGACAGGTGGTGCGATATCTCTATCCCACGAAGGGTGATGACATAAAGATGATGTTAGCACAGTATATAGAAGGTGTGACATGTGCCCAGGTTGAGGGAAAAAGGAAATAAAGAGGTGGGCCCAAAAGTGACAGATGGAAGAGCCTCACGATCCCTCAATCAGATGGAAGTGGAGAGAGAAACTTCACGGTATCATTATATGGTAACATGTGGTAAGAAAGGGCAGGAAGGCAAAGCAAGGGGAGGTTAAAGAGGGATCAAATCAGATGGTTGTCGTTATCCCACGCAAAAAGTTGCAAGATGGATAATGGGGCACGATATTATGATATTTCACCATGCGTCCTAGGTCAGTAGTAAGGTTGATGGGTTTGACACAGTTGAGGTGGTGAATAGGTAGTTCCAAAGGCCAATCAGGTCCTGCCACATGGTGGTCATCAGATTATTGACTGAGCCCAAGGTTAATTTTTTGCTTGGTACCCGGGTGATGTAAATTGCATTGACGAAAGGGTTTTTAAGTTAAAATTGGTTTTAAATATGGTCCATGGGATGTGGTTTCCGTGCCAAGGTGAGCATTGGAAGGATTTTTATTTGATTTTTCTTTGACTCCTAAGGGTTTAATGGCCACGATGCTACGTTTAATGTTAAAGAGGGGTAGATGGGTTGGCTTGTTGTCTGGGTCGACATAATGTGGCTGCCTTGCATTGTTGAAGATCAGATCTTTTGAGAGGATTTGCTTGCATTAATGTTTTGGGTTAGTGGGCTTGATTTTTTATGAGGTGTAGATATTTTTGAAGCCTTAGTTGGCCTTCTGTCTTTTCAATCATCAATTGCGGTGACTGGTGGCATTCTTCCTGAGATTTGGTGGTTGTGCATCAAGGTTTTCTTTTTTCCCTAAGGCTGTCCAAAGCTCCTGGCATCCTGGTAGTATAAGGGTTTTTTTCTGTCTATTGTAAAGAGGATGGGATTTTATGCCATAGAAAGTTGATATGCTCTGGAGGTAATACTAGGAACTTGAATAGTGTTTTGGCTCTCATTTTGTTTGTATTAAATGTTTTAACAATAATACATCTGAACTGATTTGAAAATTTCATGGTCCTTATGTTAATTTTCTTTGTCTATGGTTTTGGTATTTATTTGAGTTGAGCTATTAAGGAGTGTTTAATTCATTGATCTGTAAGGCAGATTGTCAAATTGTTCTAGGGTTTCTTTCAAGGAGAGAATTAAAGTCCTTAGAATAATTCCAATGCATCTAAAGTTGTTTACAAATTTGATGATTATACTTATTGTAAGAGTGTGGAAAGATATGTAAGGCATGTTCATCTCCAAGGGTTGTTTGCAGCTACATTTGGGTAGGTGTTTCTATTAAGGGTTTTCTCTATTCAAAGTAACTCCATACCCTAGGATAGGGAACATGTCTTTTTGGTGATAGAGTGTGTGGTTTCCATCATTTAAAAACATCTTTTTTCATTCTAAAGGTTGTGTTTAGTAAGTAAGAAAGTTTTAGAACAAGTGTTTTGTGTGAAGTCCACTGTGAATGTGCTTAGTTATGCTTTGTATGAATATTTGGAAGCAGAGAATTGGTATACCCACTCGAGTTTGTGGAGCTCAAAGTGTATAAGGTTGAATACCTTGTTAATGTTTTTTTCTTTCTTTCTTGGTCAGTGTTCAGGAATTTAGAGGGTTATACTTGTTTCACTTCATAGGTGCAAAAGGATCAGCAAGAAAAAGAACCAACAGAATTGGCGACTCTACTTGGGAACTTGATATATAAGTTTGTTTTTCAAAGTTTCATTTATTATTTGCAAAATATTAAGGTAAAGTCTCATGTATATGTTCCCAAGATAGTTTGGGTGGTGACTTTGAGTTTGGTTTGCCAGTGGTTTGTTATAATCATTAATTAGTTTCAATCTTATGTAATCAAGATATAAGGAAAGTGAGAAACACCAGAGCATACATGAAGGAACACCCAGACACCAAGTTAGAGAATGATCTCCCTAGGGCTCCTAGAAGAAATTGGTCTAAAAGCACAAAACCTATTAACACTTCTTCTTGGAATCCTAGGTCCTCATTTGCAACTCAGCCTTTAAGTACTATCCCAGAGACTATTTTTACCTCTTCCTTGAGTTCTGAGTCAGGGGGTTTAGGGTACTTTGATAATTTGTTTGATACCCCTATAAAAGAAGATATACATCAGCCAAAGGTAGTAATCCAAGTCCAATACACATTGGGTAGTGAAAATAATGATAAAATAGGGATTATCAACAAAGGAGTGTTTCAAATTTGGGTGATTCTTAGTAATTTTTAATGGATAATCCTTATGTGCAAGATGGCAACCAAAGAGATACTGATTTGATTAATCTAGAAGACTCCACAGGTTCTGAGATTACTTTACCCGATCCAAAGGATCTCTTTGGAGATATTGATGTTTTGAGAAGAGAATTAAATGAACAAATGGTTTTAAGACAAATAAGGTAGAAGGATAGAGAGGATGAGGTCCTAAATGCCCTTGCTGAGAGAAACAATTTACAAAAAAGAATAACTCGTCTCAAAATGGTAAATCAAAGTTTAAATCAAGGATATAAGGGTTTGAATAGTGAGGTCTTTGGTGATGTATATGTCTTGAGGGAAGAATGCCTAGAGATGGAGAATCTGTTAGAAAAAAATGATTTTAAATGTGAAGGTCTTGTGCGTAGGAAGATTATTGATTGGGAAAATGAAAATCCTTTTAGAGCTTAGATTTCTATACAAGACCCTCATATAACCAATGCAAGTAAACTAATTTTAGATAAAGGTAAACAAAAGGTTACTGAAATACATATTGATGAGACCAAGGATAAGCAAAAAGCATCTCAGGATATTTATTTGCTTGATATAGAGTTAGAGAGAGATAAAAGGGCAACATATGATGTTGCCAAATAGTTAGAGAAAATAGAATCAGAAGCTGTTTCTATAGAAATGAAAAGGAAGATTTATTTTTTGCACTCTTCTACACATACTAATACAACTAACATTACTATTGCAACAACTCAAGGCAGATTTGGATTGGGTCCTAAAATTTAGATAACACATACCAATATAAATGTTCAGGGATCTAGTTCACTTCAAAGTGTTGTTAACCAAAACCTAGGTGCTAGTGCAAGTGGTTAGAACATTGGTGGTGGTTTTCAAAGAAGGCCTATTCATTTGGAGATGTATTGGCAATTATTTTTTGATGGTATTCCAGGACAACCAAATGTTATTCCCAATGAGATAAGGGATAGAATCCCTAAGTTTTATGGAAATAATGCAATAACTGGTGAGGAACATCTAAATACTTTCACTGATAAAATGAATGACTATAAAATAGAGCATGAAGATGTTGTCATGAAGCTATTTGTACAATATTTTATTGAGGATGTCAAATATTGGTATCGAGGGCTACCTAATAATAGAATTGCTTCATGCGATGAGTTTGAGAAATGATTTAAAGAACAATATGGTGACAACGTGAATTCCAGTTTCATGTTGAATGAGTTCAACAATATAAAGAAGTTTCCAAATGAGGTTATAGCTAATTTCAATGTTAGATTTCATAAGGATATGTATAGATTGTTCCAATTGTTGAGACTAGACGAGAATGTGTGTCACACCACATATTGTAATACCCTTGATGGAAAGATAGCCTACCTACTAAGAGATAAGGACCCTTGTACGTTAAGACATGATTATAAAATGGAAATTAACATTGAAAGTAATAGAAGATCCTTAGGAAAACTTGGAAAAAGAGATGATGGTAGGCTCTGGAAGGAACCTAAGGGACAATCCAATAGGGTTCCTAAGGAGGAGGATAAAGTGGACAAATTGGTAAATGCTGTAAAGGAGATTTCTACTAAGGTAGATAAGAGTGAAAAATGTTTTCAAAATAATAGCCAACAATATCACAGATAGGATAGGCCTTTTAGGTTGTAGAATATGCCTTAAAAAACCAATTGGAAAGATGGTAGACCTATGCCAGAGAAGCCAAATGATGTAAACAACAAGGAAAATCTTGATCCAATAAAAATAAATAATACACATAATGTGGAGAATTCCCCTTGGTGTGTGGATTGAAATATAACACATTCTCCTTTCCAATGTGTGGTAGCCAGGCTTTGGCAGAATCTATAGAGGATGGTGATGAACAAGGGAGCTAGGGAGAAGAAGTGCCTTTAGTTAATATGTTTGTGACTTCTGTTAGGGGTAAGATTGATAATTCAAGAGATGTTATGCATCTTATAATTGATGTTGCAAATACTAAGGATGAACACATTCAACTTCTAAGGCCAAGTGATGAAGAAGTGAAGTCCTTCACTGTTGCTGAAATAACTCAAGCTAGGAGCACTTATAATTTGAGAAATAGAAGGGTGGATCAAGATTAGGGAAAGCCTAGCTCAATGTTTGTTAAAGAAAGTTCCTTTGGAGGCTTTGTTCAAAATGAGGATAAGACCACTACCAAGGAAACTATGATGAAGAAAGGGGAATCTAAAGAAACTCATGTGAGTGCAAGCGCAAGCAACCCTTTTCTTGATCATAAGTTAGACCAATCCAAGGACAACAAGGGTAAATTTGCTACTAAAACTGCCCTAGGTTTTCCAACATTTGATATGAACCATGTTTTATCTCAAATGAAGGTCTCAGTACCTTTAATGGAGATGTTAAAGATAAAGGAACACAAGGAGGCTACTTTCCCATTATTTTCAAATATACCTGATAAAGATGATTGTTCTAAAAAAATTACCAAGCCAAAGGGAAATGATAAGGAGTGGGAAGTTCCTAGGATATTAATTACTCAAGATCCTTCTCAGGTGGATCCCTTTTATGTTACTTTGCCTTGTGAATGAACAATTGATAAAGAATTATATGATTGATTATGGTGTTGTAGAAAATGTGATGCCTTATGGAGTAATGAAGGAGTTAGGTACAAAGGTTGACACATCTCTTGGAAGGTGCTATGCTATGGAAAATAGAGAGGTACCCATGGTTGGAACCTTGAAAGGAATGAGGCCAAGATTGTTGCATTCCTTGAGGCTACTTTCAAAATGGATGTTGTTGTGGTTGATACACAACCTCATTATGGGATGTTGTTATGAAGGTAGTGGACTACAATTGTTGGAGGCCATGTGTAATTGGATTTCTCCTATGCTACCATTCTTGTTAATTGTATTGATGTTAAGTTATACAAAGATCCTCGTGCTCTAGTAATTATTGAGAGGGATGACCCAAAGATATTGAACTGCTTCATGGATGTAGATATGAACATTTTTAGAATTAAACAAGTTCAGACCCAATTGAAGAATATAAACTCACTTGGAGATGAATTTTAATCATAGGAACATGAAATTTGGAAAATGTACTTTGATGGAGCATGCTCTAAGGAAGGGTCAGGAGATGCTGTACTTTTTATTTCTCCTTCAGGTACTACTTTCAAATATTCATTTTTGTTAGCTTTCGAATGCACACATAATACAACTAAGTATGATGTATTGTTGTTGGGCTTGTAGATTGCAATTAAACATGGTATTAAATTGTTAAGAGTTTTTGGGGACTCAAAGTTAGAAATATCTCAAATTAGGTCCAAGTATGTTGCTAAGAATGATAGATTAAAATAATATAAGCATGTTGTTTGGGTTAAGATTGAATCTTTTGATGTATTTTCCATTGAGTGGGTAGAAAGATCACATAACATTATGGTTGACTTCTTGGAAAATGTTGCCATGAAAATGATGATATAAAATTGGTTGGAGTTTCTACCATAGAGACCAAGATAAGGCCTTCTATCCCTTCAAATGTATATAATTGGCAAGTTTTTGAAGATGAAAATAACATTCTTAGATTCATTCAGTGTTTGGATAATTATGAAGGCCAAAGACTTGACTATAATGCCTTAGTTGAGGTCAATGATGAGAAGGAAACCATTTTTGGAACTGAGATTATCCAGTTGCAAACAAATGAGATCCCTAAAGTTTTGGTTGAACTAGAGGGAATGTTCAGTGACAATGATTGTCATTTGTGTCAGAAGTCTGTAACCAAAGTGGAGAAATTAGAAGAGGTAAATCTAGGATCAAAAACAATCCCTTAGCTTGTCTATATTGGAAAAAAGTTAGCCCCTCACACAAGATCCAATTTGATTAATTTGTTAAAGAAGTACACATATGTTTTTGCTTGGTCTTATGAGGGATCTTAAAGATTATAGAGAGGACCTATTCCAACATGAGATTCATCTTAAATTTGATGTTAAACCTTTTAGACAAAAGCAAATACCAATTAATCCATTACTAACACCAAAAATACAAGAACTAGTAAAGCTCAGGGATGGAGGGATCATTAAGCCAATAAGACATTCATCATGGGTGCCTAACTTGGTGCTAGTAAAAAAGAAGAATGGTGATATTAAGATATGTGTTGATTTTAGGAACCTCAATGTAGCATCTCTAAAAGATAATTATTCATTACCAAACATGGAGGGCATGCTACAAAGGGTGACTAGTTGTGATCTATTATCCACGATGGATGGATTTTTTGGTTATAACCAAATGTTGGTTAATGAATCTGAGCATTTCAAGACAACCTCACTACTCCATGGGGTACATATGTATATGTGAGAATGCCTTTTGGCCTCATGAATGCAGGGGCAACTTTTTAAAGGGCAATAGATGTGGCTTTCAAGGAATTCATTAATGTCATAATGGTAATATATCAGGATGATCTCTCTACTTACTCAAGGAATACTGAAGACCATTGTAGGCATTTAGAAAATATATTTGGTAAGGCTCTAGAGTATAGAGTGTCTTTAAATCCCAAAAAGTGCCAATTTGATGTGACACAAGGTAAATTGTTGGGACATATAGTGTCAAAACAGGGAGTTTGGATTGACCCTAAAAGGATTGAAGCTATCAATAGGGTGTTAGCTCCCAAACATGTCAGGGGTTTCTAATCTTTCCTAGGTAATATAAATTTTTTAAGGAGGTTTATTGTAAATTTTATAGAGATTGTAAATCCAATTGTCAAATTGCTTAAGAAGAATGTTAAATTTGATTGGGATGAAGAGGCTCAACATACTTTTGATAAGATAAAGATGGTAATTCAGGAAGCACCGGTATTAAAGTCTCCTGATTATGAGCTGCCTTTTTCTCTATTTTCCTTTGCATCATTTCATACAATTTCAATAGTGTTGTTACAAAAGGATAAAGAAGGGTTTGAAAATCCTATTGTATTTTTTTAGTAAATCCTTACAGGCATTAGAATTAAATTATAAAGTAATGGAAAACTAGGCATATACCTTAGTCAAGGAAGTAAAGGATTTTAGGCCTTATTTAGTATGTGCAAAAGTCATTGATTTTGTTCCTCATGCTATTGTAAAGGATATTCTATCTCAATCTGAAGTCACAAGAAAAAGGTGCAGGTGGATTAGTAGAATTCAAGAGTTTGATTTGGAGATCCAGATTATAAAGTTGGTTAGGGGTTTGGGATTAGAAAAGCTTATGATAGATATAAATATGGAGTTGGCCCAAATCAATAATATTCAAACATAAAGTACAATGCTTACTAGTATTGAGGTGTAGCCTTGGTATACTGACATAGTATATGTATTGAAGAATACCAAGTGTCCTAAAGGTATGGCAGAAAATAAGAAGAGAAATCTCATACTCCAGGATCAGAAGTATTTACTCATTTAAGGTGATCTATTTTGGAGGAACAAAGATAGAGTTTTGTTTTTTTGTTTAGACAAAGCATAATATTGAAGGGTTTTAAATGAGAAGCATATGGGTGTTTGTGGAGGCCACTATTCTACAAGAACTACTACCCATAAAATACTTAGAGCAGGATTTTATTGGCCTTTCTTGTTTAAGGACACTCATTAGTTTATTTAGAAGTGTGAAACCTGCTAGAGTTTCTCTACTAAGTTGAAGTATTCAGGAGCATTGTTGCTAAAACCAATATCAGTAGAGGCTCCCTTTTCCCAATGGGGAATTGATTTTATTGGAGAATTTGCAGAAAATTCAAGTGGAGAGAATAGTTGGATACTTGTTGCCACTAACTATTTCACTAAATGGATTGAAGCAATTAAAACTAAGAGGGAAACTAGTAAGGTAGTTATAGACTTATTGACAAATAATATTTTGACTAGATTTGGTGTGCCTATAAAATTGGTAATGGATAATGCTATGTGCTTTATGTATGAAGAAATCCAACAGTTTTGTGAGGGTTATGGTATTGTGCTTTCTTAATCTTCACACTATCATCTACAAGGGAATGCATAGGCATAATCCAACAATAAAAGCATCATGAAGATCATTAAAAAGAACTTGGAAAAGAAAAAGAAGTCTTGGAACTTAAAGTGTAAATTGGCCTTATGGGCTGACAGGGTAATAATCAAGAAGGCTATAGGGGTGTCTCCTTTTGAGATGGTTTATGGAGAACAGACAAGATTAACCTTGAATAATTTGTTACTAGTCTACAAGTTCTTGAAGGAAGAAGAAGTATAAGTGGTGGAGCCTATGCATGATAGGATGATGTATCTTGTTGAGTTAGAAGAAATGAGACATGAGGCACAGGTGCAGAATATGAAGGTACAATAAAAGTCTAAGTACTTATTTGACAAGAGAGAAATTGAGAGGAAATTCCAAATAAATGACATGGTGCTCCAATGGAATGCAAGAGCAGAGGACAAAGGGAAGCATGTGAAGTTTTAATCCTTATGGTTAGGCCCTTTTGTTATTCAAGATATTCATGGGAAGGAATCATACTTCTTATAGAGTTTAAGTGGTGAAGTGCAGGAATTGCTAGTACATTTCTTCTCATAATTTTTCTCTTCCATGTATAATAATGTATATTTGTACATATTTCAAGGGTTTTTGTATTAGGTTTTTTAATTTTTATCCTTGGTCTATGTCCTAGAGTGTTGATCTTGCAATCAAACTTCCTTAGTCAAAGCCACCATTGGCACCCTCATTTTTATGAGAGTGCCATGTCAAATTTTTGTAGAGGTTTCCTTGTTTGGTAGTGGAAAACCAATTTATGGTAGGCTCTTTTGGTATCTTTTTTGGGTTCAAACTTTGCAGAGGAAAGGTAGGTCTTGTCTCAACATGTCTTGGGTCTTCTGACTGCCCTTGTAGTTGGTGGAAGTGATTAGAGTTCATAGATTTCGCTCTATCTGGTTTATTTTCAATGAAATGCTCTAAGGATTATATCACACATTGGTCGTGTCAGGGAGTTACTTAGTTTTTTTAACCCCGAACGCAAAATAATTAAGTGCTAAAAGGCATGTGCCTTTTGGTAGACAACTTGATAGAGCAGGCGATTAAGTGGTGGTCGACTGGCGGTTAGTGGGGAGAATTTTGATGGACCCGTGGTCAAGTTGGAAGACATGTGGCACATTCCCATGATTTTGTGAAGAGATTGATCAAGAGAAAGAAATATTCTGGGAGCATGAGATTGTGACATGTGTCAAATCCAAAATGAGGAAGACAAGAGGAATGTAGTGGGCCCAGGAGGACAAGTGGCACACTCTCTCTATCCGGCCAAGAAAGGTGATGTATGAGAAAAAAAAAACATGAGATAGAAAGGTGATGATGTGTGGTAATGTGGGCTAGCCAAGCAATGAAGCATACAAGTGGGTAGGTTTCCAGGTGGCAGGCTCTCGTGATCTGTGATCTAAGTGACTAGGATAGAGAAAAGGCTCGAGATCACGAGGATGTGACATGTGACAGGGATGACCAAAGTGGATATGTGATGTGGCATAGGTGGCTAGATAGAAGGTAGGGACAGGGTGGACAGGTGGCATCTCATCGCTATCCCTCGAAGGGTGATGATGTAGAAATGATGTCATCGTGAGATAGCGAGGGTGTGACATGTGCCCAAGTCAAGGCGATGAAGGAAGTGAGGTAGGTGGGACCAAGTTGATAGGTGGTGCAACGTCTCTATCTCACAAAGGGTGATGACATAGAGATGATGTTAGCATGAGATAACGAAGGTTCTACGTGTGTCTAGGTCGAGGGAAAGAAGGAAATGAAGAGGTGGGCCTAAAGGTGACAGATGGAGGAGCCAAGAGATCTTGTGATCAGATGGAAGTGGAGAGAGAAAATTCATGGGATCGCAAGATGGTGATGCATAGAAGGAAAGGACAGGAAGGTGAATCAAGGGGAGCTTAAAGAGGGATCAAATCAGATGGTTGTCATGATCCCGTGCAAAAAGTTGCAATATGGATATGGGGCACAAGATTATGAGATTTTTCCACATGTCCTAGGTCAGTAGTAAGGTTGATGGGGCCGACGCAGTTAAGGTGGTGAATAGGTAGTTCCAAAGGCAAATCAGGGCCTGTCACATGGTGGTCATCAGATTGTTGACTGAGCCTGAGGTTACTTTTTTGTTTGGTACCCGAGTGATGTAAATGACATCGATGACTGGGTTTTAAAGTTAAAATTAGTTTTAAATATGAGCCATTGGATGTGGTTCCCGCACCAAGGTGACCATTGGAAGGAGTTTCATTGGATTTTTATTTGGCTCCTAAGGGTTTAATGGTCATGGCACTATGTTTAAGGTTGTAGAGGGTTAGATGGATTGGCTTGCTATTTGGGTTGACATAATTTGGCCGCCTTGCATTGTTGAAGATTAGATATTTTGAGAGAATTTTATTGCATTAATGTTTTGGGTTAGTGGGATTTCTTTTTTCCTAGGTACAAATATTTTTGAAGCCCTTTTTGTCCTTTTTTTTCTCTCATCAATTGTGGTGATTGGTGGCATTCTTCCTGAGCTTTGGTGGTTGTGCATTTAGGTTTTCTTTTTTCCCTAAGGCGGTCCAAAGCTCCTGGCATCCTGGTAGTATAAGTTTTTTTTTTGTCTATTCTAAAGAGGATGAGATTTTATGCCATAGAAATTTGATATGCTTTGGAGGCCATACAAGGAACTTGAATAGTGTTTTGGCTCTCATTTTGTGTTTATTAAATATTTTAACAACAATACATTTTAACTCATTTGAAAATTTCATGGTCCTTATGTTTTTTAGCCTTTGTCTATGGTTTTGGTATTCATTTGAGTTGAGTTGTTAAGGATTGTTCAATTCATTGATCTGTAGGCAAATTGTCAAATTGTTTTGGGTTTTCTTTCAAGGAGAGAATTAAAGTCCTTAGAATAATTATAGTGAATCTAAAGTTGTTTAAAAATTTGATGATTATACTTACTGTAAGAGTGTGGAATGATATGTAAGACATGTTCATCTCTAGAGGTTGTTTTCAAGTGCATTTGGGTAGGTGTTTCTATTAAGGGTTTTCTATATTCAAAGTGACTCCATACCCTAGGATAGGGCACTGGTCTTTTTGGTGATAAAGTGTGTGGTTCTCATCATTCACAAACATCTCCTTTCATTCTAAAGGTTGTGTTTAGTAAGTAAGAAAGTTGCAGGACAAGTATTTTGTGTGAATTCCACTATGAATCTGCTTAAATATGCTTTGTGTGGATCTTTGGAAGTAGAGAATAGGTATACCAACCTAATTTTGTGGAGCTTAAAGTGCAGAAGGTTGAATACCTTGTTAATATTTTTTCTTTCTTGGTGTGTGTTTGGGCATTTAGAGGGCTATACTTATTTCACTTCACAGGTGCAAAAGGATCAGTAAGAAAAAGAACCAACACAAGGATAACACTACAAAAGATGGAATTGAATAATCTAGAAAATTGTATTATGCTTGTTCAATTCATTAATAAGGATCAATCCTTAAAGGAAAGTACACCCAATAATGGATACAACAACATAACGATCAATCCTAAGGAAAGGTACACTTCCTTAGGGATCAAAAGGATGGTTAGTCAAAGGACCAAGCGTGCACGGTCAGTATAAGGACCAAATCAACAATGGGGATCAGTTTAAGGATTGAGTAAAAAATAGAATCAAATTTGTGTGTGTGTGTGTGTGTGTGTGTGTGTGTGCAAAATGTTAACACAGAGCGGAGTGTGTGCCTCCATGTTAAAGCCATTGCAAATGCCTTAATGAGAGAAATCACTTTAATAGAGCATACATGCATCCACAAGAAATGTTTCCACTATGAAATTCCCCTGAGAAAGGACAAATCAGGGGAAGTGAGCACATGAAAAAAGAGAGAATGAAAGAGATCTACCAACTCCGGGGTCACTAGGTCATATGATAACTCATGTATATCAGAATTATATCAAAATGAACTTTCATCATCCCCAAAATATAGTAGACCTACAAGCACAATGGAAGAAAGACACGTAAGAGTTACAAAGAAGAGCCTTTTGGGCTGGCATCATAAAGACAAAAAAGAATAGGTAGTTAGAATTTTACATCATCCAAAGGCACATTTACTAACAATAGCACATGCACAACATAAGATGTAATTCCATATAGAAGAAGAGATGCAAATAGAAGAATGTTTATGACATTGTGATTTCTTTGTCACCTTGCGCCAACAGAACAATAAGGGTCGTTTAAAGAAATCTAAACAAAACATGAAACAAGCAACACAACATGGGTAAGTACATCATGAAAAACATGCAAACAAAAAAATAAGAAAATAAAATCCACCGCACAAGAGGAGCTAGTCAAGTGTATCGTCTGTCCTCCCCATATCGGTTCATAGTGTTTAGGGAAGGTGGGAAACTTGAAAGAGGAGCAACATAAAGTACAATAGATGGAACAATAGCCAGTTCCAAACAAGGACCATGCTATGAAGATAGGTCACTTTGTTTGTCACTAGGAGTGATAGATAACTATTGTGAAAGCATAGATGGTAAATCATCATCAATATCAATAATCTCATACATGTCATCAAAATCACTAGCATGAATATCATTGTTAGCATCAAGAACATCATCATCAAGAGTATATTCTTCATCTAGATTAATTGTAATAGAATCTAAGATATGAATAAAATTATTATGTTTGTTTATCTTTATTTTATTTTAATTCAATTACTCCATTGAATCAAGCATGGTTTAGTCAAAGGGAATCAAAGCATGAGGAGGTGCATGATATGAAGAAATGTTTTGAGAAGCATGTTGATGAGATCTAGCAATGAACTTTTGATGATGATAACAAGCATGACGGTTATGTTTGGTTTTGTTATAAATTTGGGTTGGGACATGATCAATCAACATCACGTCCTTTTCTTCTTTAGGAGGAAAAATTGATGGAACCGCACTAGGCTGAGAGATAGGTTGAGAAGTATGTGTATAAGAGATAGGAAGAGGAGGTATAGGTGGTGTAGGGAGAAGTCTACATCCATGGAAAATAGATGGAACATCCTTAGGTTTTATAAGTTCACAAATATTGCAGACCTTGTAGGCTTGGTAGGATCTAATGAGATGGTCAAGATGGGTTTGAGTTGGTTGAGGTATAGAAGGCCTAAAGAAATAAAGGTCAACTAAGTTGTGAGGCACAAAAGGCTGATAAAGACTATGGTTAACAGTCATGATTTCTTGATTATGAGGAAATTTAACACATTTATGAATAGGATAAGCCACAAATTGCATGGAGGTAAGACAAGGAAGACCAAGTTTGACTTGAAATTGATTATAAGTTGGACTAATAGTGAAGGTAACATCTAAATTTTTACCACAAAATTCAACAGGGAATGAAAAGGAACCATGGGAAGGATAAAGGATACCATTGCAAGTTTGAATCATAACATCACATTTATCATAAAAATATATATTTTAAATTGTTTACTGTAAATATGTCCTCAGTTATCACATTCACAATGCAAGTGGGATCAACAAGGGAACCATGGGTAGGAAGGCCATTAACCTTTGTGATAATGTAGAGAGGACCATCATGCACTTTAATCTTCTTAGTATGGTCAAAGGTAATGAAAGGATGAGATGGAGGTTGAGGTTTGAATTTTTAAACTAGGTCAACAACATGATTGAATTCATTAAATTTTTCATCATAGTCAATGTATTGGGAAGAATAAGGTTGATCAATAGTATTGGTTGAATGAGACAGAAAAGGATTGGTAGAGATTTGCAAGTTTTGGTTAGGAGGTGCGATATATTTTTTTCCTTGATCATGGTCACCATCAAAAAATATAGCCTTATAATCAATAAGATCTTGGATAAAAGTCTTCAAGTGGAAACATTTTTTAGTATCATGACCAGGTTGACAATGATATTGGAAAAAAATATTTGGGATCAAAGTATTTGGATCGAGGTTTAGACGTGTCAATGGGTTTGATAGGAGCAATTGTTAACACATTAGCATTAAGTAACTTCAACATCACATTATGCAAAGATTCATAAAGTTGAGTATAATTACGAGCATGTTTAAAAATAGACGACAAAGGAGCCACACCTTTAGATGTTGCTACCACTTATTCATCAACAATGTTGGATGATTTATTTATTTTATATAGTTTTTTGTGTTACCCAAAATTTCCTATTCTATTATCTTTTGGCTTACAAGTGAAGTAAGTGTGGCTCCTACAAGGGTTGAGCCTAGCTTGTATGAGATCTATCCATGGCTTCTAGTCCTTGTCCTATTTCTACAAACCCTAATGTTTCTAGTCTGAAACCCTTATGTCATTTTTAGAGAAAAACCCTTAAACCCTAAGTCTTTGTGGCTTATTATAAAATTGCATTACATTTTCAAGTTACCTTTACATGCCACTTAAATTCTTATTATCCACGTTCCTTTTTGACTTGTCTCTTAATCTCATAATGTTCGCGGTTAAGTAGATAACATTCAGTGTTCTGGCGACAAGGTTAGTGCTTGACTTTTTATGTTTATCTCCTGATCTCGTAATGATACAGTTAAGTCTCAAAAGATCTAGAGATTTAGCGCTGGCTGTTGAAAAAGATTGAGATGTGTGGGGGTCGCTGAATCTCAGAATGGAACTATAGTTAGCAAGAGGATTCAATGATTTAGAGATAAGCTTTATATCTAAATCTTGAGACTAGACCATGGTTAAGGCTTTTAATTGGAGACTACAAGATAGCCTTTATCTCTAAATCTTGGAATAGACTTGGGTTTAGACACAAGATCTGGATATTAAGCACCAACTTTGGATCATGACCAAGATGTGCGGCTATCACTAGATCTCATAATCAAATCAGGGTTAAGATGAGCATTGGGAGATTTAGAGATAGCCGTTGTTGCTTGATCTCATAATAAAAATAGAGTTAAGACTTGCATTCAGAGAGCATGAGATGTGATTTATCTCTGAATCTCAAAACAAAACCTGAGTTAGGCCAAGTTTTATAAGATTACATGCCAACCATCAATGCATGACTCAGATCAATGGCTATCACTCAATCTCTAGATAAACAAAGGGTCAAGGAAAATATTTAGAGACTCAGAGATATGTATTATCTCTGAATCTCATGATCAGAAAAGAGTTAAGTCTAGGATCTAGAGATCTTGAGATACAAAGGGACAAAGGTGCTCTTGGTTAAAGACAAGTTAAAGACAAAGAACATATATAAGATTGATCTGATGGTTGACGTTAAGCCTCAAAGTAGGAGATGCTCACCTTTTATTGTTCAAGGGTTCACGACAGGGTGCCGCATGGAAAGATAACTGATCTAAGTGAAGGTGATCTACAGTCATATTAGGATTGAATCTATGGTGTGCACTAAGCCTTAAAGAGAAAGGTGCAAGATGTTTAGTGTTCAAGGCTTAGTGACAGTGTGAAACATGTTCGGATCAGTTTGTGGAGCCTGGGTAACTAAGAAAGGATCTACGACTAAGTTTTAAAAGGAGATAAAGTCTTGTTATGGACCGTTGATGAGATTTTTTGTGCCACCTATAACTGCTACAATCAAATATTTCAAATATTCAAATCTTATATTAGGGTTTTCATGGCGGTGGCATGATTTTTCAAGTTGTAGGCAAGGTAGATGGATCATGCCAATCTTTCCGATCAAAGTTATGGTGATGGGAGATATCTCCAAGACATATATGATCGCCTGAGATATTTTCAAAGATGCATTAATGAATAAACTTGACAATTTTAGGGGTTCTAATTATTTTCAAGAATATCTTTTGTAAACCCTAAGTTTTTTGATTTGATATGATTAGATCGAATCCCAAGCCTTGGTGGTTGAGAAGTTTTTATATAAGTGGTTTTTAAAGTTTTTGTAAAAGGGGGGTTCGGCTTATGTAAAAATTTCTGTGACATTTTTCCTATCCTCAAGTTTTCATATGTTTATAATTCTCACTAAGTTTTTCAGATTATGTAAGAGCTTTCCATGAAAAATTTTCTATCATCAAGTTTTTCATGTCTGTAATTATCTCTAAAGCATAATACAGTGGCCGAGGTTTGGAGAGATCTCTAAGTTATGTTAATCCTCTTTCTTTCTGTAGTTTTGTGTACATTGTGAATGATTGATAGAGATAATCTTTTGAATTTTTTCCATTCCCTGTTATCTTGTCTCATTTTAGTACCTTCATGTTGGAGTGAATGTTTTCTTGCAAGTCATAGTCTGTGTTTAGGCTCATGTAAGCTATTTTTGTGAAATATTTTCTTTCCCTAAATAGTTTCATCTCAGGCCTCTCTATGAAACACTTATGCAAGCCTATTCAGAAGGTTGTACTTGCTTTAAGTCAGAGATTTCATGCTAAATATTGTCCATTTTGTTATTATTCATGTCATATCTGGTGTATCACCTAATAGATTAAGTTCTTGCTTTATCATCTTTTAGTTTCCTTCTATCTCTTTTCTTCCCAAGTTTTATTTCAAGTTTCAAAACCAGAATAGGTGATTATCCAAGAGGAACCGACCTAGAATTTGGAGGTTTCATTTCAAGTTTAGCAATGTCCCACAACCTAGAAGTGAATCCCATATTATACTAGATCATTAGAATCTCAAGTTTAGTAGGGTGAAAATTTGGTGTATAACAGTTTTGGCACGCCCAATGAGACACCAAAGAAGTTCATCTTTTAAATTTATGTTTTCTCTGATATGTTGATTGCATAGTACTAAACTAAAACTGGTTTTTTAAGCATATCTGGTGACTCCACTGGTGTTTAGAATAAGGAAGATATAGTCCTACTAAGGTTTATGAGAAAGATAGAAACAAGAAGCTCAAAACATTCTAAATTTTTGCAGTTGTCTCTAACAAAAAGAAAAGGGAGATCATCCCAAAGGAAACCCCCTACAAGGAGAGTGCAGTCTATACCACCTATTGTAGAAGAAAGACCCTTGTTATTTCATACAAGAAGGAGAGGAAGGTCTTTAAGCAAGGCATTTATAAGAGACTTAGCTTCAATTACTAGTTCAAGTGCAACCCATACAATTGTTATTTGGAAAATATTAGTCCCTGTGATGGCAAGGCAATTTGCATTTGTACCCTTTAATCAAGGTAGCCCATTAAATTTTTCTCAACACCATGATGTACCTTTGGCAGCATTAACAAGCTTTCCTAATTTCACAGGTGAAACCTATACAACAACTTGTGAGCACATCATAGATGTGGCTACCATCCATAGTGTACATCATATCACTAAGGGAGATGTGGCTACTAGGTTTTTGGTAGCCTCCTTCAAAGGTAAATCCCTGGAGTGGTTTAGAAATCTGGAAGTTGGCTCCATTGATTCATAACAGACTTGGAGACTCCCTCAACAAATATTTTGAAGATAAATCAGATTATTTGTCACTAGTAGAGCAACTCACTACTATCAAAAGAGCCCCTCAAGAACAGATGACAAATTTCAATAAAAAATTTCTTAAGACATGGAATAGGATTCCTATTTATATAAGGCTTTCAATAGATTGTTCTTTTCTATTTTTTTTTAAAAGTTTAAACAAAAATATATCTATCATGATCCAGTATGTGGTAGGTACCTCACTACCCCAACCTTGTGATATAGCTATTAAAGAAAAGAACTACCTGATTCAAGTTGGTATGATAGCCCCAAGGCCATCCAGGCCTATTTTCCCTGATATTTAGCCCAATATACCTGTACACATTCCTCCATTAACTTCTATACCTACTGTAATAGCACCTCAAGCTAGTTCAAGCAATGAGGAATAAAAAGCAGGCCCTTCCCAAGAACTACAAGAAATGAAAAGTAGTCAACAAGAAATTAGTAATAGTCAACAAAAAAGGGAGAGCTTATTGCAGACCTTTGGTAATAAGTTGATCAATATCGAAAGACAAAATCAGGGGGTTAGACCACCTTTTCAACAACAAAATTAGGGTCTTAATCAACAGTATCAAGGGCAAGGATAGTTCTATCAACAAAATAGACCACCATACTAGGGAATTACCAAGGTTAGAGGCAAAATTCAAATCAAAGGCCATTTTAGCCTTACAACCCATTACCTCTTAATTCTGCAAATCTATTCAGAGATGCGGTTCCAACACAAAATAACCTAGCAGTAGAAAATGAATGGTGTTTTCCCTGTAATTAACTACATAATCAGGATACATATTAGAATGGGCTAATGAACGAAGCCATCATGATACAAAATGCATCAAGCACACATTTGGATGCATCCTCTAGTGGGTCAGGGCCATAAAAAAATGCACAACCTGTTGAAAATGCATTCTTTAATTGGAAAGGATAATATTTTAGTGGTGTAAACAATGAATCTTCCTAAGAAGGCTATCTTCTAAACCTATACTTTGAGAAGGGAACTCCAAATTTCATGCTTACTTTCATAAACAATGACTTTCCTATTGAAGAAAAGTCAGAAGTTTTGTAGCAAGAAGCAGTAGCTTGTCAAACATATCTTCCTGAGATGGGAATGCAACATAGACAATATGAGGAGGGTCTTGTGAGGGCGTTGGTTGTAAAGGAACAAAAAATGAAAGATAAGGAACTTAATATTCCACACTTTAAATAGGGTGATCCTTCTAGGTCCTCTAAATTTAACTTTCCAAGTTTTAGCAGAAATTATTCTTTCCAAGAGCCTATACTTGAGAAGATTCAGTCCAACACTCTGCAAGAGCAGTCTGTTTAGGAAATTTGTATATCCCAAGAGACCCCTCAGGTTTCTCAGGGTCCTTCTCCAAGTCAACCCTCTTGTCCCACCTCTTTTTCTCTTTATCTTGAAAGACTTGTTGTCAACCAAGAAGATTGTTGTAGTGATAAGGGAAAAGTTGTTGAGAAGATAGAAGAGCAAGGAATTGTGGCAGATGAGATTTCATGTGGTGACTGTGACAAGTTGGGACAAAAAGGCATAGAAAAGGAAAATGATGCTCAATCTGAACTCTTGGTTGATTTGTTCAATGAGCTTCCCTTGTTTGTTGAAGGTGAGGAAGACATGTTATTACCTATGGGTGAAGGTCAATTAGAACATCAAGGTAACCATCAACAAGGAAGTGATATAGATGAAGGTTTCATGCTCTTATTTGATGAGCTCCCTTCTTATGTTGATAAGGATGTAGAGGATATGGTCATGACCATATCAAGTATTTTTCCACAGCTGGGGGGTGTAAATAATCATGATGTGTCAATTCATGAACCTATAGTTATAGAAGAGATTTCCCAAGAAAATAACATAAATGAAGCCCTTGAAGAAAATTATTTTTTTGACATCATAGAAGATGTTGGTGTGAAGCTTGGTGAGGAATCATTGTTTCCTAAGGCATGAGGTTGTGAGAAGCATAATCAAATGAAAGAAGCAACCATGTTTCTAGTTGAATTACATTGAGAAACTATTTCTAAGCAACCACGTGAGGTTGAAGAGATAGTTCATAAACGTGAAACCAACAAAGAGAGTTCCAAATTCATACTTTCACAGGGCTGTCCAATCAGATTTTTTGCTAGTACAGAAGCCATTGAAATACCAGAGCACATGCTTGTATCTAAGTATGAGGATGCAATTGGAGAAGTATCCAATTTTGAAGTTGTAGCTAAAAATTATCACTTCCAGCTCACTTGTCCAGTCCAAAACAACAATAGACATGACCAGTATGAGGTTGTAGGTGAGTTCATTTGCATCTTTAATGAAACATTGCAGTGGTTTACTAAATATCTGTATTTGTTTTATATCCTTTCTGTGATGCATAATCATGAAATACATCAGTTATTTCTTAGAAAGGGGTGTTATTTTAACTATCCAGTAAATGGTTTTGTTTGTCTAGTTTATGTACTGGTTAGTTTAGAATAGGTTAGGAGTTTTCCTGTTTTCCTCTAAGTGTTGTTGCACAATCAATTGTTGTTGTATATAGGTCTTTTCCTTGTTTTGGTTTGCTTCATTTCCTATTGTTTTTCTCCTCTTTTTTCCAGTCTTCCTGCTTCCTAGGTTTATATTTTGTGCTTCTTGCAATTTCTATGCCCAAAGGAATGTCATAGGCCACTAGTTTTTTGTATGTCTAGCAGGAAGACATTCAACATAAATTGCCAAAATGTTACCCACAATTTCCTATTCTATGCTCTTTTGGCCTACAAGTGGAGTAAATGTGGCTCCCACAAGGGTTGAGCCCAACTTGTATGAGATCTGTCAATGGCTTCTGGTCCTTGTCCTGATTCTACAAACCCTAATGTTTCTATTCTGAAACCCTTGTGTCATTTTTAGAGAATAACCCTTAAATCCCAAGTCTTTGTGGCTTGTTATAAAATCACATTAACTTTTCAAGTTACCTTTATATGCCACTTAAAGTCTTGTTATCCATGTGCCTTTTTGACTTGTCTCTTTAACTCATTATGTTCGCGGTTAAGTAGATAACATTCAGTGATCTAGTGACAAGGTTAGTGCTTGACTTTTCATGTTTATCTCCTGATCTCTTAATGATACAGTTAAGTCTCAAAAGATCTAGAGATTCAGTGCTGGCCATTGATCAAGAAAGAGATGTGTGGGGGTTGCTGAATCTCAGAATGGAACTACAGTTAGCAAGAGGATTCGACGATTTAGAGATAAGCTTTATCTTTGAATCTCGAGACTAGACCATGGTTAAGACTTTTACTTGGAGACTACAAGATAGCCTTTATCTCTGAATCTTGGAATAGACTTGGGTTTAGATGAAAGATCTTGAGATTATGCGCCAACCGTGGCTCATGACTGAGATGTGCGACTTTTGTTGGATCTCATAATAAAATCAGGGTTAAGCTGAGCATTGGGAGATTCAGAGATAACCTCTGTCACTGGACCTCATAATAAAACCAAAGTTAATACATGCATTCAGAGAGAACGAGATGTGTTTTATCTCTAAATCTAGAAATAGAACTTGAGTTAGGCCAAGTTTTATAAAATTCAGCACTGATCGTCGATGCATGAATCAAATCAATGGCTATTGCTTAATCTATTGATAAACTAAGGGTCAAGACAGACATTTGGAGACTCAGAGATATGTGTTATCTCCAAACCTCTGATCATACTAGAATCAAGGCTAGGATCTAGAGATCTTGAGATGAAAAGGGACCAAGGTGCTCTAGGTTAAAGACAAGTTAAAGACAAAGAATAGATATAAGATTGATCTGATGGTTGGCATTAAGTCTCAAAGTAGGAGATGATCACCTTTTATTGTTCAAGGGTTCATGACAGGGTGCCATGTGGAAAGATAACCAATCTATGAAAAATTGATCTGTAGTTATATTACGATTGAATCTACGGTGTGCACTAAGCCTTAAAGAGAAAGGTGCAATATTTTTAGTGTTCAATTCTTAGCGAAAGTGTGACACGTGTTTGGATCAGTTTGTGGAGCCCGGGTAACTATGAAAGCATCTACAACTAAGTTTTAAAAGGAGATAAAATCTTGTTCTGGACCGTTGATGAGATTTTCCATGCCGGATTAGTTTGTGGAGATTGGGTAACTAAGAAAGGATCTACAAATAAGTTTTAAAAGGAGATAAAGTATTTTTCTGGACCTGTAACCATTACAATCAGATATTTAAAATATTCAAATCTTATCTTAGGGTTTTCATGGTGGTGGCATGATTTTTCAAGTTGCAGGCAAGGTAGATGGATCTGGCTGATCTTTTCGGTCAAAGTTATGGTGATGGAAGATATCTCCAAGACATATCTGATCACCTGGGATTTTTTCAAAGATGCAATAATGAATAGACTTGACCATTTTAGGGTTTTTTTATTGCTTTCAAGAATACCTTTTGTAAGCCCTAAGTTTTTTGATCTAATCTAATTGGATCAACTCCCAAGCCTTGGTGGTTAAGTATTTTGTATATAAGTGGTTTTTAAAGCTTTTGTAAAAGGGGGGTTTGTCCTACATAAAACTTTCTGTGACATTTTTCCTGTCCTCAAGTTTTCATATGTTTGTAATTCTCACTGAGTTTTTTAGATTATGTAAGAGATTTCCATGACATTTTTTCTGTCCTCAAAATTTTCATGTCTGTAATTATCTCTGAAGCATAATATAGTGGCTGAGGTTTGGAGAGATATCTGAGTTATGTTAGTCCTCTTTCTTTCTGCAGTTTTGTGTACATTATGAATAATTGATAGAGATAATCTTGTGAATTTTTTCCATTTTCTATTATCTTGTCTCATTTTAGTACCTTCCTACTGGAGTGAATGTTTGCTTGCAATTCATAGTCTGTGTTTAGGCTCATGTAAGCTATTTTTTTGAAATATTTTCTTTCACAAAATAGTTTCATCTCAGACCTCTCTATGAAACACTTTTGCAAGCCTATTCAAAAGGTTGTACTTGATTTAAGTTAGAGATATCATGCTAACACTTAGCCATTTTGTTATGATTTATGTCATACCCAGTGTATCACCTAATATATTAAGTTCTTTCTTTTTCGTCTTTTAGTTTCCTTCTATCCCTTTTCCTCCCAAGTTTTATTTCAAGTTTCAAAAGTATAAGATGCCATACTATGTTATTTAGCATTCTGAGTTTGATGTATACCTACTTAGGTGTTGCTTTATGTTAGTTAATGCAGATTATCTATATGGTTAAGTTTTAATGATGTAATATGATGGATATGCATGTTAGATATATCAGGATGGAGATTGATTAAGAGTTATGTTTATGCATATGGATTAGATGCATATATTGTTTAAATTTCAATAAATCATTGATGACAATGTGAGTGAATATGTGTTGGTTTACATTTTGTATCTTGCTATGTTTATGTGTTGATTTATTGGACCTACTGATGTGTGCAATGAGTGTGTAGGAAATTGACCATGGTACTAAATGGGGATTCAGAAATGGACCTATGTGAATATCATAATGCTAAGGTTTCATCTATACAAAGAGACATGAACCTTGTTGTATTGTGTTTTATTTGTGAAATTATTATGCATGTTGTATTTAAATTCAATTCGTTAAATGAGTAAATAAGCCACGCCTTATGTAATTATGTGTCACTTGACAAATGTGTACTTAATATGTTGGCATGACTAGTAAATGTAACTAGTATATATTTAAATCTAACCTAGGGGTCACCTAGTATAGTTCCCATGCTTACCCTAAGGTTTAGGGAGATAAGATTTAGTCAAGAGATTTGAATTTCATGGGTTAACTTCAGATGAGGTTTATGGGGGTCAAATAGGCTTCCAGAAGGTAGTTAGGGTTAGATTTGACCACCCCACTTGGTGTAACACCCCAAAATTGGCACCTAATAGCTTAATCAATTTTGGTGCATTTTCTCATCCTCGAAGTCCTACTGTTCTAGGCAAATTCTTCTCCTAATTGACTTTAATCGACTGAGTTTCAAATGCAGAAAACCCAAATTTGCATAAATCTGACATTACAATTTAATTCCTAAATCTCAAATGATTATTAGCTAAAACCCCTATGATTAATTGATTTATTTCTAAATTCCTAAAGTACTTTTAATTAAATCAAATACACCCTCTTTGGCTAATATACATAAAAGGAATTGAAGAGTTATTATTATTAATAGAATGAATTATCCTCAAAAGGGATTTCCATAATTCCAT